>PVIW01008024.1:0-65498 GCA_004026585.1 Noctilio leporinus | reverse complement strand
TGAAAAAAAAAAAAAAAGGAGGAAGGAAGAAAAGAATACAGAAAGGGTTTAGAAAGGCTGGGGAAGGGAGGAATACTTAGATTGAGGACTGGGAATGCGTTATAGCCACAGAGTGAATAGACTTTAATTCAAGAGTAGGGGAGGGTCTTGGATATTTAGGTGGATTGAGGTATGGGGGGGATTAAGAATATGTGATGAGTAACTTTTGCAAAGGATATGTTGAGGCTTAATAGTTCATATTGCTCTCGGTATAATTCAGGTGCTTGAGTTTGGCAGCAATCCCTTTCCTGATGCTGCCTCTTTTTCTTAGTCAGGACTTTACAGTCTATAGTCTATATCCTAGCCAGTCTTGGCGCGTGGCAGGGCCTCTGATTGTCACAGTAGGGCTGATTCTGAGTGTCCGCCCCCAGGTAGGCTGAGCCTTCCACAGCCCGGCTGGGTTTTAGGGCTGCCGATGTTCTGGAGCCTGGCGGAGTTTCCTGCTCAGGACAGCCCCCAGCACTTCAGCAGGGCAGCCCGCAACTTTGCAGGTCCCTGTGACGACTGGCCCCACCCCTGCAGTTCCGGGAGGAGGCCAGGCCTGTCAGTCAACACTGTCCGGGGTCCGCCTACACTGTCCCGCCCTTCCGGGGCGAGCACCACGCCTCCAAGCCAATCAGCTCTCCTCGGAGTCCTTTACGCGGCCTCTGTGATGAGCCCCTCCCAGGCGTGGGCGGTGCGGCTTTTGTCTCCGGCAATGGCGGGTCGCCCGCCAAAAGTTCCTGGCTTGCCAGCTCTCAGGCTCGCCTTTTGGATTTTCCCGCGGAGCCTGGGGGCCTGTGTGGTTGCGCCGGGCTGGGCCTCCCCCCTCGCAGGGGCCCCCAGCTGCTGTTTCCCCAGCGGCCCAGCAGCTCCATTTCTCGGCCCTCTTGCCGCCCCGGCTGGTGCACTTCCCACTTCCCCCGCTCCGGCTTCCCGCAGGACTCTTCTCCTCCGCCTCTAGCCCCGCGCTCCGGGAAACCTCCTCTCCCTGTTGCCGGGGTGAGTCTCTCACACAGTCCCTCCCCTGCAAGAGTTCAATTCCGCGTTCCCTACGGCGTTTGCCCTCGCTGCCCGCACTTCACTGCTGAGACTTCCAGTCGCCAGGGAGCCCGAAACTGGCCCCAGTCAAATGCGCCCCTCTGGGCAGAGCCGCCCCTGCCCAGAGCCGACCTCGGCCGGCCGCCGGCTGGTCGGTCGGGAACACCTCACCTACTGTCCTGCTGGCCTCCTCTGCCTCTGGGCTGTGCTCCCATGTGTCCAGATGCTGCCCGTTCCAATCCCCAGGGTCCTGAAGACGTCTCACGCTCCTTATCCTGTCCTCTAGCTGCTCTGGTACTCGAGAACACCATCAGCACTGCTCTCTACTCTGTCGCCATCTTCTCCAGAGTCGCAATCTATGTTTTAAATAGCAACTAATTAGTGGTTCGTGTGTTGAGAAATTAGTCAACCTTTAGGTTAGAAAAGATGCTGAGAATGAAGATCAATTTGGGATGGAAATTGCAAACTACTAATCTATATGATACATGTACATAGGCAATATATATATATATATTTTCATATTAGCATGTAAGTTAGATGAGATTCATTTCAAATAGATAGTAAAAATATACATTTCTATTTTTGAAGGCCCCTAAACGGGGGATGCTTGGGAAAAGGTATTAATGCTAAAATAAATTTTATTATTGAATTGCCAATGTACCTAATCTCTACCTCAATAGAGCTTAAATAGTTCACTGATTAGTTTAGGACCATGTAGGAAGTCAACCCCAAATTAAAAAAAAAAAAAAAAAAAGGCTAGAATACTATTTTACTAAATTACTTAAATCCTAGGGTTTCTTATTTTTTACCTCAAATTAATAGATATTGTAATTTCTACTCTGTGGGGTTCACCTGAGCACTGCAAATGCTATTATTTCTGAAGGCTTCAACTTGTAAAATATGTATAGAGGAAAAATGAGGGGTATTGAAAGAAATAAGACCTATGCATTACCAAAAACACAAACAAACAAAAATAAACAAACAAACAAAAAGATGGAACACTCCAAAAAGAATAAGCTGTAGTACCAGTAGCTTAAAATAAAGTTGAATTGTATTATTGGGCAGGGGGGATCTGACTCAGAAACCAAATTCATTTTTTACTATGGGTTTGGCACTGTCTCTAGGACAGCTTTCACAAAAGTGAGTTCTGCAATACACCATTTCTGTGATGTATTTCACAAAAATAGCATTCTAGAGTAAAATAAGTATTAAAGAAGAAAAAATGCTTAATTCACTATAATGCATCAAAAATACTATCATTTAACATTTAATAATTATATAAGCTATTGACATATTTTAATTTTTTGTATTAACTCTTCAAAATCCAGTATGTACTTTAAATATGTGTAAAATATGTATGTATGTAAATGTGTTTGTGCATGTGTTTGGTAATATTTCAATAGATATTACTTAAAAAGGTAATTCTTTAAACAAATTAATATAAGTATTTTGAAATAATGAAAAGAAAACTTTGCATTAATATTATTTGAGAGGCTGACAGAAGGCAGTAAGTAAATGGTGAATTGTCTAGATATGAAAGAATAAAATAGAAGTACATTTTGGTGGTTATAGAATAGACAGAGGGATGTTAAGAAGAATAAAGGAAATGGAGAAGCCAAAGAACTTATATGTACAACAAATGAACATGAACTAAGGGGGGCATTGCTGGAGGGAATGGGGTACTGGATAGAGGAGGGCAAAGGGGAAAAAAATTGGGACAACTGTAATAGCAAAATGAATAAAATATATTAAAAATAGCATCTTACTATTTAAGAAATAGTACATTTGTGTACAAATCAGTAAATTAACATCAGAATCACTTTTATTGTTATCTAATGTTACTGGAACTAAAACTTTCAGCTATGGGTTATATCATTATTATTGTGTAAGAAATTAAATATTGTAAGTTTGTTTGATAATTATTTTAAAATTCTTTTAACACAACTGTATGCAAGCTTAAAGACACTGGCCTAGGTAGTAAGAATTTACATTTCTAATTTAACCAAAATAATTCTTATACTCACATACAATCTCTCAAAAAGAGCAGCAAAACTATAGAATTACTTCTGAACACTGCCAGCAATGACATTTAATCGCTACCATTTAAATTGCTTTTCTCAGAAATTGCTGTCCATATCTGTAGTCTCATATGTCATTTGCTCAGATCTACTATCAGAAATTGCAACCAACTATTTTAACAAATAATATGTTTCTGTCTAACTTTATTTAAAAATCTTTTTATATAGAGAGCAAACATTGATGGAGGAAAATGTCATATTTGAGAAGAATCTTTACTTCTCTTCCATTTTTCCAACACCAGGACTAGAATTTATAGTTAATAGATTTCAGAGTCTTGTACCATTCTAATGGAACATTTTAAGTGCTGTTATTACATTTTCTTGAGAGTTCATGAGTATAATTAAAATGCTTTGTTATAAAAAGCTTAGTAAAAAGATAATTTCCATCTGAGTTGACCAGGTTTCATTCAAATGTGTCTTGGCCAAGTTTATATTGTTGCTATCATCTCTCAAGAAAGATAATAGGCCTTTTGAGCATGCAGTAGTCTTGTACTTGTCAGCTTAGCACCATTGTAACAGTTTTCAAGAGATCAGTAATGGATATGTTAATAATACCATATAAGTTTCAAAGACATTATTTTTTTCATTTCCAAAGGACTCCTTAAATCTTTCTTTAATGTAATTACTGTTTAGGTTGAAGCCTAAAAAGAAATAAATAATTGAAACCTCAGATATGCTTTATGTTATTTATTTTTCTAACCCTTAAAACCAAATAGTGTCTTTAAAAGAATAAATATTAAATTTTTAAAATTTATTTTAATATCAGTATGTCAGTTCTATAATGTTTATAATAGTATCCTTGAAAATCGGAGCCTATTAATTTAAAGGTAAGCTATGTAAGCTTAGAAAAAGTTACTCATATAATTATTAATTATTTAATTTGCTAAACCCTGTAATCTTGTCAGGACAGTAGCCAGACTAGAAAATATAATGATCTTTTCAACATTATTTATTATTCCAAGGCTTTTTTGACATGTAGATTATTTCATCATTAAATAAATAAATCTTTAAAAGACTGCTCCAAAAGACAAATACAAATTAACCTAAATATTTCCAATGTAATCTGCTACTAGCATGTTTAAAAAGTAGCATTCAACCCCAAATTGCCTATTTTTATCAAAACCTGGTTACCCTATGATTTTTCCATTAACGGACTGTCAGTATTGGCCTGCTATCTTTCAGTGAATTCCATGACTGAGGAAAGCATGAGGCCCCCTCTCGAGTGAAGGTCCTTAATAATAGGAGGAGACTTAAAAAGCAAAGTGTATTCTCTATTTTGAGTCAGAAGACCTGATCTCAAATCTTGACTTATTTGTTCACTGTATAAACATGAGCACATCACCTCACCTATCTGGGTGCTGGTGTCTTCCTTTATAAAGAGATAATAATAGTGGTACTTATTCTGCAAAATTATTGAAAATAAACATGAGATAATGACTGTTGAAAGCATGTTATTATACAATGTATTATGACTATAATGAACTATAATTATTTTTGCCATTTATGTGTAACAAGGAATGCATTGACAACATAATAGAAGTTATTCACTATATTTGCTGAGGTCTGATCACATTTTTAAGTCTTTATTTGACAGCCCTTCCTCTTTTCTTCCTTTATAATTTTCCCTTTACAGTGGTGGCTTTTCATTTTATTTAGGTGAAAGTGCCATTGTCTTTTTTTATTCCTCATACTCACCAACTCAGAAAACTCTGTAATGGGAGGCAAGGAAATGACACAGAGAAGAGTCTTTGGGCCAAGGAACACAGAGGTTTTGTTTCAAAGCCTGCCTCTGCCACTTGCTGGCTATGTGAACATGGGAAAATTCTTTAATTTATAAAAATATAACTAAAATAGATATTTTAGAAAGAATGGGATAAGTATAATGGATATAATAGAAGTAACTGCTGCTCCCCAACATAATTGTGATAACAGCAAATGTGCCCCTGTTAAACCTTAATTTATATTGCAGTTAAACTCCCCAAATATTTGATGGTAGTGCAACACATCCATTCACTAAATTGTGCAGATTTCCTGGGGCCTGTGTGCACCTTGTAGAGAGAAGGCCATACACTATGGCCACTATTATGAAAGGGAAGGGTTGATGCTGTTCTTCCTGAATTGTATGCCAAAGATTTGGCAATAATTGGCCATGGGTGCTGAATCATTTTGGTGGCCTGAGATGTTAGGGAAACTTGTTTCCTGCAAAAAAGCAGGATAAGGAGCATAAATAACTGACTCAGACCTGGTCATGATGGCCCAGCTGCATGAATCAGATACAGAACCCAGGCTGTCTTTTAAATCACCCCTTCTGGCTCTTTTTATGTTAAGGTTTCCCCCCTTTATTTACTTGTTTTACAATAAAATCCTGAATACATTTTTATGTGAAAAATTAGGATTTTATGAAAACATGCATCTTGATCAACCGCTTCTGTTCTGTATCCACCTGTTTTGTGCTCAGTGTTGATAAAGATGAAAGAAATTTAACAATTAATTCTGTGATATGATTTGAGGAAATCATCTGAGGTAAGGTGGAATTCATTTCATCCAAACAAGGGACCCATGGAGCTGCCAGAAATTGAGCATTTTTACCAGTTGTAAACAGGACAATGTCTTTGTAAGAACAAAGATAAGGTTGTTTGCAAATTTGCTGTACCAAGTTTCAAACCTAGTAAAAATTTGCATGCTTTACGTGCTTTTAAATCAAGGTCTTGAGGAGATTTGCTGTTTGAATAGGTAATCAGCCATCTTTTAGACTGGCTAATTGACAATTACCACTTTCCAATGCATTTTCTTTCTATACTCACAGCAGATAAAACAAATACACATACCTTATTCAACTGCCTTATCTGTTGTGTATTTCTGCTGTCAATGTCATTAGGATGTTGTTCATTCTAAAAGAAAAAACTGGATTTGTAATGAAATGTGCTTATTAATGGAAATAAAAAAAACCAATGATGTTGTTTTAAGTGTATAGAAGGAAAGTTAACAGAATTTAGAATGGAACATGTGAAAAATTGTGTATCTTGGAAGCATAAACAATTTAGAATATTCATAAAAACTAATATTGAAATATTTTCTGGATACCTAGTAAATAAAATATATCACTCTGCATTTAGATATAAAAATAAGTCATTCTCTCATCTTACTCAATTGTTTATTAAACAATATATATACAAATTTAGAGCCAATCCAATATGCACCAGATAGTATGGTGCTAGATTTAGAGTCAACATTTCTGTTGTAAAACATGGTTAAAAACTTTACTCCCAGTATTATTTTGAAAGTTCAATAGGTATAAAGTAATTCTGGGAGGGTGTAAAATGGCGACAGAGTAGAGGGCAGCAATGGAGTTTGAGGATAAGGTAGGGAGCATGAGACAGGTCCAAGTTCCCTAGAACTGGAGCGGTCAGCGTCTGAATTCAGGTATGCACAGCCCAGAGGCAGCAGAGAC
This sequence comes from Noctilio leporinus, assembly GCA_004026585.1. Lineage (NCBI taxonomy): Eukaryota > Metazoa > Chordata > Mammalia > Chiroptera > Noctilionidae > Noctilio > Noctilio leporinus. The sequence goes on along the minus strand of PVIW01008024.1, from coordinate 58,910 downwards.
CTACAGGAGAGCAGGTGAGACAGTTCCGAACTGGCTGGCCGGCTGGCTAAGGTTGGCTCTAGGCAATGGCAGCTTTGCCCGGAGGATCGGCTCTGACTGGAGAGCTTCAGGCTCCCCAGTGACTAGAAATCTGAGCAGTGAAGTATGGAGAGTAAGTGCAAACTCAGGAGAATTAAGGAATTGAACTCCTCCTGCAGGGGAGGCACTGTGTGAGAGCCTGGCTGCTCCAGAGGCTGAGAGAGAGGAAGCACCTACCAGGGCCAGAGGAGGAGGAGGAGAGACTCCCTGAGCAGAAGTTTGGGAATGTTCACCTCCAGCAGCAGGAAAGCAGAAAACTGTGAGGCCCTGCCACTTGGGGAGAGGGCAGCTGGGAGCCCCAGCAGGAAGGGAAACCCAAACCTGCACACCCACACAACGTTGCACAGGCTCCCACAGAAACTACAGTATGGAAACTGTGAGAGAGGGGAGTTTGCCATTGGATCAACCAGCTGCACCCATCACAGCCTGGGGGATATGGGAGGGGGAGCTCCTTTAGGAGCATGGGGGAGGGGTAGCCATCACCTGCAAAAATGGCATGCTGCAGCACTCCCCACAGAACCACCATGGGAAGGTAGGGCCCCAAAACACTGGCAGTGCTGAAACCCAGCCAGATTACTGGAGGCTCAGCCTATGGGGGTCGGGGGTGGGGGAGGTAGCACTCAGAACCAGCACCAGAACCTATGTGACAGCCATAGGCCCTGCCACTTCAAGGCCCAGCAGCCTGACTATAGACTGCAGAGACTTGATCAAGGAAAAGAGGCAGATCCAGGAAATGGATCTCTGCTAATCTCAAGGACCTAAATTACACCAAGAGCTACAGGAACAATTAATTTCTAACATATCCTTTCCAAAAGTTACTTCCAACCCTCACAATTAGTGCATTTTAAGTAAATACTGTTTATATCATAGTATATCCCAAATCCCATATTTTTACTCCTCCCTTCTCTCAATTAATTTACCCATGATTCTCTTCCTACTCTTGTTTTAAAATCTGCTTACTCTCCTGCTACAATTCATTCCTGATCTTCAATCTAAGTATTCTTCTCCTCTCCAGCCTCTTAAAACCATTTTTTTGTGGGTGCTACACATTCTTTTTTCTGTTAAAAAAGCACACTTGTCCTCATTCCACCTTGACCAATTAGTGCTCATTGAGAGTGGACAAGGGGGTAGGTGTGTCATCTTTACAACTTAGCTATAAAACACAGTTATAAACTACCTCCTCTTCCTCCAAGTACCTCTTAATCTCTCTTTTTCTCTTTTTTACCTTGTGCTCCTATCTCACCTATAGAAATTATTAGCTGGGAGGAGGAAGGGGAGAATTGGGGAAAGAGTACAGGGATTAAAATGGACAGGAGGATCTTGAGAATAGCATAGGAAATGGAGTAGCCAAAGAACTTACATGCACAACCCGTGGACATGAACTAAGCAGGGTTTTACCAGAGGGAAGGGGAGTACTGGGCAAAGTGGGGTAAAGGGAAAAATTAGGACAATTATAACAGCATAGTCAATAAAATATACTTTAAAAAAGTAACGTAAAAAAAATTGTTGATGGTGCTATGGTGAAACTTACCAACTGGATTCATATTTTTTTATCCCCCCTTTTTTCTCTGTTTTTCTTTTTTTCTTTTTTTTTCTTTTCCCTTTTCCTTTTTCAATACTTTTTCTAAGTTAACTTCCTTACGGTAGTTCTTTCACTTACATATATTTGTTTCCTTACATAGTATCTATATATATGTATATATGCAAATATAAATATATGTAACTTCTGATTCGGTTTAATACTATTCATTTATACTTGCTGCATTCTGATTCTCCCCTTCCCCATTTCTATATAAGAAGTATACTTTACTTTCTCTTTCATGTCTCCCTACCACTTCTCGCCACTATCTTTGCTACCCCTTTGCACCCTTCAAATTATCTTTATTTTAGTCAACTCAGTCATTTTTCCCCTCTTATAACAGTCTTATTATATCTATACCCTTATTAAGACTGGCTCATTTGAAGCTGAGGGTGTAAGGGTGGGGTTTACCTTTGAGGGTATGGGTATTTAGGTAGGCCCCTCTGCAGTCAAAAGTGGGAGTAAGGGCATAAGATCTTTTAGAAGGTGTGGTTATTTTGCCTGGGTTGGGGATTCTGTTATAGGAGCAGCTCAATAACAGTATATGAGTCGTGGTAGAAGGAGTATCTATCATTTAGCCAGCTGGAGTGAAAATCACGTCAAGGAGCAACACATACACCAAATCCAAAATACAACCAGGCAACCCAAATTAATGATATAAAGGGAACCCCAAGAGCAGCAAATTGAGGAAATCTAAGAGACTGCACCACTGAACTCCACAAATCTCCTAACATAGAAGGGCACTCCACAAAGGCAGGGAGTCATAGCAGATTGATCCAAGAAACAAAAATAAGCAACAACAGATACACAAAATGGGGAGAAAAAAAAACAGTCCATCACCAAAAGGAAAGGAGGAATCCCCAGAAAGATTGCTAAATTAAATAGAAACAAGCAAACTGTAAGACATGGAATTCAAAGAAATAATTATAAGAAAGCTCAACAGGCTTAACAACCTCAAAGAAAACTACAAAGAACTCTAGGGCAACAACAAGGAACTTACTGAAAATTATCCAGCATTAAAAAGGAAATAGAAACCATCAGTAAGAACCAGGAGGGAATGAAGAATACAATCTTTGAAGTGAAGAACACAATAATAAAAGGAATTCAAATCAGGTTAGATGAAGCAGAGGACCAGATCAGCAAATTGGAGGACAACAGGGAAAAAAGAACCATACAGTGCAACAAAATGAAAAAAGACTGAAAAGAATGAAGAATTTTTAAAAGAGATACAGGACAACATGAAATGCAACAATATTCATATCATAGGGATACAAGGAGAAGAGAAACAAGAGATAGAAAGCCAGTTTGAAAGAGTAATGAAAGAAAACTTTCCTAAATTGAAGAGCAAAAATGTCACTCAAGTTCAGGAAGCACAGAGGATCCCATGAAGATGAGCCCAAGCAGGCCCACTCTAATTAAAATGGCAAATTTCAAAGACAAAGAGAGAATCCTAAAAGCATCAAGAGAGAAACAGCTAATAATATATAAGAGGACTTTGATAAGGTTAGCAAAAAATTTCTTAACAGAAACATGACAAGCCAGGAAGGAATGGCAAAAAAAATACTCCAAGTAATGAAAAACAAAGGCCTGCAAACAAGTATACTCTACCCAGCAAGGCTGCCATTCAAAATGAGAGTTTTTGAGTGAGAAAAATTCCCATTTTGAAATAAGGAGTTTCCCAGACAGGCTAAACAAATACGCCTCCGCCAAACCAGCATTGCAAGAGACGCTAAAAGGCCTGCTTTAAAAAGATGAGGAAACAAAAAGACACAGAGAGGAAAAGGGGAAAAATGTCATTGAAGAAGTACCTCTCAATAATAACCTTAAATGTAAATGGATTAAGTGCACCAATCAAAAGACACATGGTAGTTGAAAGCATAAGAAAACATGCCCAACATATATGCTGTCTTCAAGAGATCCACTTCAGACAAAGGATCGATACAGAAAGAAAATGAAGAAATATAAAAAAAATATTTCAAGCAAATATACATGAAAAAAAGGCTGGAGTAGCAATAATTATATTCGACAAAACAGATTTCACAATGAAGGCCATAAAGAGACAAGGAAGGGCATTCATAATACTTAAGAAAATCCATCAAGAAGACATAACCATCAAAAACATATATGCCTCAACCTAGGAGCACCCAAATATATAAGGAAAATCTTGGAAAACTTCAGGGAGGATATTGACAGCAACACACTAATATTAGGGGGTTTTAATACTCCATTATCAACAATGGACAGATCTTCCAAGCAAAAAAGCATCAAGGATATAGTAGCATTGAACAACATTCTAGATGAAATGGATTTAACTGACATATACAGAACTTTTTACCCCAAAGAAGTGAAATACACATTCTTTTCTAATGCACATGGAATACTCTCAAAGATAGGCCACATGGTAGGACACAATACAAGCCTCCACAAATTCAAGAAAATTGCAATCTTCTCAGATCACAATGTCTTGAAACTGGAAACTAAAGGAAAAAATCCAAAAACACTATAATTCATGGAGACTGAATAACATGCTATTAACTAATGAATGGGTTAATAATGAGATCAAAGAAGAAGTCAAAAAGTATCTGGAAACAAATGAAAATGAATTCACAACACTCCAGAACCTATGGGACACAGCAAAGATAGTCTTCAGGGGGAAATTCATAGCAATACATGCCTACCTAAAAAGGTAAGAAGAAACTCATATAAATAACCTAACCATAAAGTTTCAAGATCTAGAAAAGCAACAACAAAGCCCAGAGCAAGTAGAAGGAAGGAAATCATCAAGATCAGAGCAGAACTAAACCATGTAGAGACTAAAAGCACAAGTCAAAGGATTGATAAATTCAGAAGCTGGTTCTTTGAAAAGATAAACAAAATTGACAAGTCATTAACTAGACTCATCAAGAAAAAAAGAGAGAGAACCCAAATAAACAAAATCAGAAATGACAGAAGAGAAATCACAACTGATACTATAGAAATACGATGGATTGTAAAAAATTACTACAAACAACTATGTGACAAGAAACTTGACAACCTGGCCTAAATGAACAAATTTCTGGTAACAAAATAATCTTCCAAAACTGAATCCAGAAGAAGCAGAAAGCCTGAATAGTCCAATAACAACTAGTGAAATTGAAGCAGTAATCAAAAATCTCCCAGCACCCAGGAGCCCAGGATGGGATGGCTACATAGGTGAATTTTACCAAATATAGGGAAGAACTAACTCCTATCCTTCTAAAACTATTCCAAAAATTCCAAGAGGAAAGACTCCCAAACTCTTTCTATGAGGCCAATGTTATTCTAATCCCAAAGCCAGGCAAAGACACAACTAAGAAAGAAAACTACAGGCCAGCATCTCTGATGAACATAGATGCTAAAATTCTCAACAACATCTTGGCAAACTGGATCCAGCAACATATTAAAAAGATCATACACCATGATCAAGTGGGTTTCATACAAGGGATGAAAGGATGGTACAACACTCATAAAACCAATAAATGCAATACACCACATAAATAAACTGAAAGACAAAAACAATATGTCATATCAATAGATGCTGCAAAAGCATTTGGTAAAATACAGCACTCTTTTATGATAAAAAGCACTCAGCAAGATGTGAATTGAGGAGGCATACCTCAATATAACAAAGACCATATATGAAAAACCTGTAGCTAACATCATACTCAATGGACAAAAACTGAAAGCCTTCTCCTTAAGATCAGAAACAAGGCAAGGGTGTCCACTCTCTTCACTTCTATTCAACATAGTCTTGGAAGTTCTAGCCACAGCAACCAGACAAGAAAAAGGAATCAAAAGCATCCAAATTGGAAAGGAGGAAGTCAAACTGTCATTATTTGCAGATGACATGATAGTGTACATAGAAAACCCTATAGACTCCACTAAAAAAACTACTCAACCTAATGACTTAACTTGGCAAAATAGCTGGATACAAAGTCAATATCTGGAAATTGAAGGCATTTTTATACACCAACAATGAAACATTAGAGAAAGAGAATAAAAAGCAAATCCCATTAACTATAGCAGCCAAGAAAATAAAGTCCCTAGGAAAAAATTTAACCAGGGAGATAAAAAACTTGTACTTGGAAAACTACAGAACACTGAAGAAAGAAATGAAGGAAGATACAAATAAATGGAAGCATATACCATGTTCATTGATGAGAAGAGTTAACATCATTAAAATGTCCATAATACCCAAAGCCATCTATATATTTAACTCAATCCCTATTAAAATACCAATGTCATATTTCACAGAATTAGAAAGAATACTTAAAAATTCATATGGAATAAAAAACAACCCTGAATAGCTACAGCAATCCTGGGGGGAAAAAAAAATGAAGTTGGAGGAATCACTATACCAGTTATCAAACTATATTACAAAGTTATAGTAATCAAAACAGTCTGGTACTGGCACAGGAACAGACAAACAGATCAATGGAACAAAATAGAGAGCCCAGAAATAAACCCAGGCCTCTATTGGGAACTAATGTTCCAAAAAGGGGGAAGGAACATAAAATGGGGTGCAAATAGCATCTTGAACAAGTGGTGTTGGGAGAACTGGACAGGCACATGCAAAAAAAAAAAAAATGAAACTAGACCATCAAGTTATACTGCATACCAGAATAAACTCAAGATGGATAAAAGACTTAAACATAAGCAGTGCCACCATAAAAGCCCTAGAGGAAAACATAGGCAAAAATATTGCAGATATCCCACACAGCAATATTTTCACTGAAATATCTCCCAAGGCAAGGAAAATAAAGGAACAAATAAACAAATGGGACTATATCAAACTGAAAAGCTCCTGCTCAGCTAAAGAAAACATCAACAAAATAAAAAGGGAACCAACATTATGGGAAAACATATTTGCCAATGATGACTCAAACAAGGGTTTGATCTCCAAAATATATAAAGAACTAATATTACTCATCAGCAGGGAGACAAACAACCCAATTAAAAAATGGGCAAAGGACCTGAACAGATAATTCTCCAAGGAAGATATACAAAGGGCCCATAGGCACATGAAAGAATGCTCAACATCACTAGTCATCAGAGATGCAAATTAAAACCATAATGAGATAACACCTCACACCTGTCAGAATGGCAATCATCAACAAATCAGTAAACAACAGATGCTGGTGAGGATGTGGAGAAAAGGGAACCCTAGTGCACTGCTGGTGGGAACGCAGACTTGTGCAGCCACTAAGGGAGCCATAAGGAAGACAATATGCAGTTTCCTCAATAACTAAGAATAGAACTGCCTTATGACCCAGTGATTCCACTTCTAGGATTATATCCAAAGAATCCTGAGACACCAGTTCTGAAGAATCTATCCCCCCCTATGTTCATAGCAATGCTATTAACAATAGCCAAGTGCTAGAAACAACCTAAATGGCCTTCAGTGGATGAATAGATAAAAAAACTGTGGTACATTTACACAATGGAGTCCTGTGCAGCAGACAGAAAAGAGAGAACTCCTACCATTTGTGATAGCATGGATGGAATTGGAAAGTAGCTTGATTAGTGAAATAAGCCAGGCAGCAAAATTTAAATACCACATGTTCTCACTTAATACAGGAGACTAATGAACAAACAAACAAGCAAACAAAACAGAACCAGAGACATGAATATAAGGAACAGATTTTTAGTGTGCAGAGGGGAGAGGCAGGAGGGAGGGGAGAATAGGAAGCAAAGAAGGGGAACAGTCTAGTCAAGGAACTACTAGCATAGAAGATCCATGGACATTGACAACATGTAGGATTTACTGTGCAGAGGATAAAAAGGGTTGGGAAGGGAAGAGACAAGGGGAAAAAATGAGATGACTGTAATACAACAACAATAAAATTAAATAATTCTGTAAAAATTAAAGAATAATAACTTTTTTATGTTTTTTTTAAAGATTTTATTTATTATTTTTAGAGAGAGGGGTAGGGAGAGAGGTAGAGAGGCAGAGAGACATCTATGTATGGTTGTCTTTCACCTATCTCCAGCTACAGACCTGGCTGGAGACCTGGCTTGCAACCTGGTTACACGCCCTGGCTGGAGAATCAAACCAAATTCACAGGCCAGTGCCTTATCCACTGTGCCACCAGCCATGGCTAATAAATTAATTTTTAACCTAATTTAATATGATAAGATACACTACAAAGAAACTGGTTGAGATTACATCTGGATTTAAATGTGAATCTTGCACTCATTACTTCTATGAATTTTTAAGACTACCTAACCTATGTGATTCTCAACTTATAGTTCAATAATAATATTTTAAAATAAAAGAATCAAAGTTGCTGTAGCAATTAAAGGAAAGAAAATATGTAAAATATTCTAATATATCCCTTTTCTTCACCAGGAGCTCAATAGTTTATTTCTCCTTGTATATCTAATCTTCACCTATTAATTCTAACACTTTTAATATCAATATGCTTAATGAACAAATGACTAATTAGAACTTTTCTTCCAAAAATAGTAAATAATAAAATAATAAGCACAACTTAGAATAAAATACACCAAATATAAATAAGAGGAACTACAGTTTGGAACCACATAGATATTTTAAGAAACTTACAGAACACAGTTAATTTTATAAAGCTACCCCTGTAATCAAAAATAAAAATGAAACAAATGAATTTACCTATGATTTAGTTGAAAGCATACACACTTTAAGTGACTTATTATGTCTGAAATTTGCTGTATAACCTTAGTGAAGTATTTTCTAAAGTAATACAAAAAATCACCTATAAGAAATTCAAATTCTTTACAATAAATATATTGTTTATGCTGTTACTGTAAATAATTTTTACTCTGATACTATTGTAGATGTATTATGACATAAAGAAAATTCTAACTACAGTATGTTGGTGCCATTAAGGACAGAATATTAGCATATTCTGGAAAAGGGAAAAATAAGTAATATTTGTGAAGCTACCCAAAAACACTATTCTTGAACTCAATTTATAGGTATCATTATTAATACAATAAATGTAATCCTTAAAGTTTTTGTTTCCTAGCTTTGTCCCTTGAAAGTACCAAGAAACAGTGACAATTAATACCAAAGAACATCCCTAGTATTCATATTGAAAATTATGAATATCATTCTTCACAAAAAACCCCCCAAAACTTCTTGTACAGAAAGACCATCGAGGTCTGAGGCACATACATTTGAGGATCAGCCTGAAACATTTTGCTATGCCAGAAGGCAATGATGTTCACAAAGACTTCTAAAATCCAACCAAAAGATTTAGAATTTAATTCAAGGAGGCTCCCACTAGCCAAAGATGAAACACATTTCAGCTTTAGTTAGAAGCAAAAGAAGTATTAATTGTAATACTTCTATTATGGTCCATAAGATTATTATACAAGCACAAAAACAAAACAAAACAAAACAAAACCTTATGGATTGAGGATGGTAAGTAGTCAACTTATCAGTCAGATAATTGGTAAATGAAAGGAAAATTTCAAGTGTTTAACTTGTATCTTTACAAAAAGAGTTTGTATATTTTATGGAATTCTCTTCCACCGAAATAGAACTTTACATAATGTAAGTGACTAGATGTGTTAACTTTTTCTTCAATATGACAATATCTTTATATAAAACAACAGAAGTTTATAGAACTTGGAGGTTATCCCTGGCTTATTATAAACAGTAATATAGTTTTCTGTTTTTATTTTTCATGCTACATAAGGTATCCCCAGATTACTATACAACATAGGAATTTGGTTGCAATTGCTCAATTTTCCATAATTCCTTGAATTACCTTTATATATCCATATTAAAAGGAAAATGTTTATATGATCTACATTATAATAACTTTATTCTATCAAAAATGTTTTAGTTCTGGCTGGTGGCACAGTGGGTAAGGTGCCGGCCTGTGAACCCAAAGGTCACTGATTCTATTCCCAGCCAGGGTATGCATAACCAGGTTGCAAGCCAGGTCTCCAGCCAGGTCTGTTGCTGGAGGCAGGTGAAAGGCAACCATATATTGAAGTCTCTCTCCCCCTCTGCCTCTCTCCCTTTCCCTCTCTCTAAAAATTATAAATAAAAATTTAAAAAAGTTTTATATGTGTTAATTTATGCCTTCAGATTAATATGCATATTAAAAATTACATGAAATTGTTATGGAAAGGGTTTGCAAAATGTACTTTCTTCATATAATAAATCTTTACCTGCAGGATGATAGAGGTTTCATTTTTTAACAAAGGGTCCTAATCATTGACTCACAATTATTTTCTGACTCCAAAAAGATGTGGTGACACCAATAGACAAAAATAAAGTGGCTTTAATATTTCTTGCCAAGAATGAATCTTTTTTCCAAATGTATGTGCTTATAGATGTCCTCATTCCAACATGGTATAAATATAGACTTAATTAGCAGAAAGAAATGACTTCCCATTCTATAAACTTAGGTGTTTCCAAAAATAAAGTTCCTCCTTGGAGGAAAATATCTTCCTGAAGTTTTATTTCTGGAAAAATAGTATAGGTTTTGAATGTGGTCAAACTTGGAATCAAATTCCAGTTTTTGAATAAAATGTGTGAGTATAGGCATTTAATAACTTTATTGGCATTAGCCTTCCCTTATTAAAATTAAGAATGATGTTTGTTATATGGGGAAGAAGTAAGGAGCTAGTGAGGAGCTAGTATAAATGACCCATGGACATGGACATGAACAACATGTGGACATTGATTGCGGGAGAAGGGATGAGGTGGGTGGGGCAGGGGAGAACAATGGGGAGGAAAATGGGACAACTAATACAACCATAAATTACTTTTAAAAATTAGGAAAACATACATTAAATTTATTGAAGCTAATTGGCTAATAGGATCATAAAAGTTTCAAGTGTACATTTCTATGATACATCATCTGCATATGGCATTGTCAAATCATCTTTGATGCCCATATATTTGGTTCTCTTCACCCTTTATTACCACCTCATCCCTTTCCCTCTAGCAATCACCATACTATTGCCTATGTCTAAGAGTTTCAGTTTTTTACTCCACGTAGAAGTAAACTTATATGGTTCTTAGCTTTTTCTGACTTATTTTGCTTATCATAGTATTCTTAAGGGCCACCCATGTTGTCACAAATGACAATATTTCATTTTTGCTTTTGGCTGAGTAGTGTTCCATTGTATATATCTACATCTTTTTTTTTTTTTTTTCTGGTTGTACTTCAAAATAACTAGCCAGATGATGAGGACAAATTTATCTTTAAAAAATAATTTAGCTAATAAATGAGGAAGGAACAATAAAAACAACACCATCTTTTAACACTTAGTAAAATAAAAATCAGGGCAAAAAATCATCAATGGACTTAAGCATTAAAAACAGAGGGATAACTGAATTATATACCCCGTTGGAAGTTCAAAGCTCTACCTATAAAGTGTTTTTGCTAAAAAAATCAAACCAATGTGAAGGTTCCTCAAATGATTCAGGATACAGTTATCATATAATCTAGTAATCTCTCTTCTGGGTATCTACCCAAGAAATTTATTCATAAAGATATATGCACCCCTATGTCAACTGAAACTCTATTCATGGTGGCCAGGACAACCAAAGTATCCTTTGAGGACTGGATAAAGAAAACATCAAACCAGAATTATACTATGAAGTATGATTTATTTATTAATTGTAAATAACAGAAAGAAGAAAATGAGAGTGACACCATAAAAATTAATAAAAAATATATAGACTATGAGAAGCACAAGACAAATGACCTTTTCCTCTCAATAAATAATAACAAAAAAAAAGAAGAAATAACAAGGGTGAAACCTAAAAATTAAGAGGCTTAAGCTATAAACCAATCAATTGCAATGTATAGGCCTTAGTGGGTCATAATTTTAAAAAACTGCATAAAAATATTGTTTACTCATATAGGGGTCAGACTCCTGTCAAACACCACAAAAGCTGTTAAAATATGAGAAAACTATTTAAAAGCATTGGAAAGTAACCAATGCAATCATGATCTAAAGATGTACTGTCCTTACAAGTAGCAAAAATACTTAGTATTGACAAGAATATAGACTAAATGCACCACTTATACGTTGCTCCAAACAAACATGCATAAGCAGAGTGAGTCACCTTGAAACGTTTTGTATGGTCCACCTTGGGAGAAAGAGCTCTGCCATAATCCCATCCCTCTGACTCTGCCTTGCAATAGGTTGATTACTCAGCTGGCTCCCAGACCTGGTCCTGATCTGTATCTACTCTTGGGACTCAAGTTTGTTATCCCCCAATTCTCTTACGTGATATTAATACTGGTTGTTTCTAAGTGTTATCACTATTGATTGATTATTATTGATTGAGGCTGAACCAACATTAATAAAAGTTGAGTGAATATCATAGTTACACTTGTTGGCTCATTATTATGCCTTGGTGTCTGTAGGGCTGATAGCCTGGTGAAGATTATAATGTGGATGTTCACAAGGTTAGATATTGCTCACAACAGCAGCTCATTTGAAAGTACAGATTTTTCTCCCTGTAAAGAAAATACATAACAAACTTATCTTTTATAAGAAAAACCTGCAGCCTATTAAACCAAGAAACAAATATGTCTACATATGTTTACAAATAGAGAGGGCGGATCATTTTAAACATTTTTAGTGTAAAATTTTCCCAAAAGAGTACAAGATATTTTGAAAATAGCAATAACGACAAACTGAATAGAAGTGAAAGTCAACAATATAAAAAAAAGAAAATAAACTGATATTATACAAGAAAGAAGTAAAATAATATAAAGATGTAAGTCAAAACAATTTCTAAAAATGAACATTAAGAATATTAAAATTCTTAGCAACATATGATCTGTTTCTAATTTAATTCCATGTGGTCACAGAATGCAGTCCATAAGATTTTAATTATTAAAAATATGCTGAAACTTTATGACACAATTTATGGTTGATTTTGACATGACAAATGCAACATATGCTCTTTATAAGAATGTGTGTTCTGTAGCTGTTCCATGTGTATTTTATAAAAGTCAATTACAGAAAAATGAAAATACATATAACATAAAAACTTATGTGTAACTATTCATAGCTGTATTGTTTATTATAGCCAAAAGGTGGAAGCAACCCAAATTCCCATCAATTGATGACAGATAAATAAAAGATGATATATCCATACAATAAGGTATTATTCATCACTAGGAAAAATAGAGTATTGATGTATTCTGCAGTATGGGTGAACCTTGGAAACTATGCTAAGTTAAAGAAGCCAGTCACAAAACGTAACATAATGCACAATTTTATTTAAGTGAAATGTCCAAAATAGGCAAACCAACAGAGATAGAAAATAGATTGGCAATTGCCTTGGGCTGGGTGGATTTAAGAAATTGACTGAAAATGATCATGGGGCTTCTCTTTGAGATGACAAAAATGTTCTAAAATGATAGTCGTGATATTACACAACTCTGAATACACTTAAGAACATTGAATTTTACACATTAAATTAATGAAGAGTATGGTATGTGAATCATATCTCAATAAAGCTGTTAAAAAAGTTAACTAGGTCAAGATGCTTGATAGTTTTGCTCATATATTCTATGTGCTTAATGTAGTCTACCTATATTTTTTCTGAATTATAGGGTTAACAGTTCCAATATGTTTTAGGATTTGCCTAGTTCTCCCTTCAGTTTTGCTTGTTTATATTTAATATATTTTGAAGCTCTTGTTAACTTAACTACAGGTCAATAATGCAGTTAACTATGATATTGAAATTATCATCCAATCATTTAAAATACATATAATGAATACAAAATATATAATATGCAGTACACTATAAATACATTTGCATTTTTACTCGTTTAATACTTAAAATGAGGGTTAAAACCCCACATATTTTAGGTGGTATATAAATTGTGTCTAAATGTATGCATTTTATATAAATAGATATACAATACAATAAGAAACATGAAATGTTAATAGGGTTTAGTCATGGCTAGTATGGCTAAGTGGAATGGAACAGGCCTGCAAACTCAAAGTTTAGTGGTGCAATTCCCAGTCAAGGCACATAACCAGGTTGCAAGCCAGGTCTCCAGACAGGTCCCCAGCCAGGTCCCCAGCTGAAGGCAGGTGAAGACAACCATACATTGATATTTCTCTCCCTTTTTTCCTCACTCTCTGACCTTCTTTCTAAAAATAATAAATAAAATTAAAAAAAAAAAAAGAAATGTTAACAGAGTTGAGATAAATATATCATTTGAAATTTTTACATATTTCTGTTTTTATTTAGTAAATAATAGGAATGTTTTAATCACATTAAAAAATTAAATTCACATAAATTTATTTTAGGGCACCATATGCATATCCTTTAGGGAAATGAGCATTGAATTTCATTGTGGACTTTCAAGCCCTTTTTTCATATTCTTCATGTTAAAAATTAACTATTTTAATTAGTAACAGTTTTAAGAACTATAAGAAAAGAACAGTAACAAAATTCAATTTAACTCAATTATACCATTTCACAAACATTTGATTTTATTTCCTTTATCTGATTTGTTATTCTTTAATACATAATTTTGTAGGTTTTTACCCTTGATACTATCTTTTAATATTTGCTCTATGTTATCAATTATTATATTTTTAATACTAACAATATCTTTAAATGCTAGAAACTATCAAACATTTTTTTTATCCTAATCTGAGGAATTTTTTTATTGATTTAAGGGAGAGAAAAAGGGAGGAGAGGGAAAGAGAGAGAGAGATAAAGAGAGAGAAATACCATTGTGAGAGTGGAACATCAATTGGTTACCTCGCATAGGCTTCCTGACTAGGGGTCAAACCCACAACCCACGTGTATGACTGGACTGGGAATGGAATCAGGAACTCATAAACTTTTGGTATATAGGATGACACTCCAAGTAACTGAGCCACGTTAATCAGGGTGTTATAAAACAATTTTACATTTTACCTTTCTACTACCCACAACCCAGGTATATGACTGGATTGGAAATTGAACCCACAAACTTTTGGTGTATTGGATGACACTCCAACCAACTGACCCACACCAACCAGGGTGCTATCAAACATTTTTATATTTTACCTTTTTGCTATTTAATAATAATATAGTAGAAACCAAACTTTTTTTCTGTACTTATTTTTCATATCCTTTTCTCAGTATATTTTATTGAGTATGCCATTATAGTTGTCCTAATTTCTTTTCCCTTTGCTTCCCTCTACCCAGCACTTCCCCTGCTTCCCATGTGGGGGTCATGCCTCTCTAGCTGTTGCCATGTCCGTGGTTCTCAGAGTGGGTGGGTCTGCAGATATTCTAGGACTGTGGGGGCATCTAAACCAATGGACTCTGCTCAGACAGGCAGTTTCTTCCTTTGCCCCAACACCCACTGGTTTTCACAGTCAGAAAAAATGTGGTTTTATTTTCCCCTGGCACTGCAATTGTGAGCTGCTTGGTATGGTCTAGTACTGGGAGCACTCCCCAGGTGTCCCTCGCAAATTTTTGTTTTAAATGTATGGCTGAGCTTTTTGATGGCTGGCCACTGCCACTGTCCCACCACAGCTGCCATCCTGCCAAATGGCCTCCTTCCTGTCCTGGTCCCAACCCACCTACTTGTCTGGATGAGTATTTCTTCTTTATATCTCTGTTTATACTTTCAAGTAGCTCGATTTTCTGGAACTTCTTGTCTCCAGTTTTGAGTTGGTTGTATTCCTTCTTAGTTGTGGAGGAAAATGCAGTGTCTCTATTTATGCCTCCATCTTGACTGGAAGTGGCACTTATTTTTAAATTTGAAATTGTTTTTATCTTTTATTTTGTTTCTTTTCTTTCAACTGCAGGTGTTTAACAGTCCACAGTAGTTTATTATAAAAGTATCTACACCAAATGAGTAAAAATATGCATATATAATATGCATATATATTCACATATATACAGTAACATATATATGCCATGTAGTAACATATATATATATGTTACTAACAATGTGAGATTAAACAATCAAGAAGTAACAATGAGGCCCTGGCTGGTGGCAAAGTGGATAAGGCATCAGGCTGTGAGCCCGAAAGTCGCTGGTTCAATAGCCCAGCCAGGGCACATAATCAGGTTGTAAGCCAGGTCTCCAGCCAGGTCCATAGCTGGAGGCAGGTGAAAGGCAACCATACATTGATGTCTCTCTCCCTCTCTGCCCCTCTCCCGTTCCCTCTCTCTAAAAACAATAAAATAAAATCTTTTAAAAAAGAAGAAGAAAAAAGAAATGACAATGTATTTAAAAAGCATTAGTTACTACTTAGATTGAACCCTGAACCTATGTAGTTAAATACAAAAATATTTTCTGTTTCTGTGGATTATCACTATTAGAAAAAATAATAATCAGTGTGTCTTGGTGTATACTTTGGATCCAGTAGAGTTCTTATATTGTTGTACCATGGATAACAGTTTCAATTTTTATAATGTAAAAGGTCAGCATCAACTTTGTCTTAATGCCTTCTATAAATTTAATGAGGGGTGTTGAGCCACCATTAAAGATGAATAAAATAACTTTCATTTAAT
Organism: Noctilio leporinus; assembly: GCA_004026585.1. Lineage (NCBI taxonomy): Eukaryota > Metazoa > Chordata > Mammalia > Chiroptera > Noctilionidae > Noctilio > Noctilio leporinus. The sequence continues at coordinate 42,738 of PVIW01008024.1, read as the reverse complement.
TATGCAACTGTCCTATTTTTCATAATAGGAAATTCTAACACATTTTGACATTAAAAGTTCAACCACCACCAACAAATAACTTAGAGTATTTTGTAAGACTAAGTCTGAGAAAAAATTGTGATCATAACAATCTTTAAAAACTATCAAGATCTTTTAAAGAACTTCAAACATTCTTTTATTGTATTATGGTATTTAGGAAACTATGCCATTAATATTTAACTGCTTTACATAAGGCACTTATATTTTACTAACACTAGTTCAAATAAAATGAATTTATCTCTCATTTTACACATCATTGACAAAAAATATATTAATTCTTTAGAACTTTGTTAATATTAATGATTTGTGGTAAATTTTATTTTTCTTTGATTTGGTTTAAATAAATAAAATTTTAAAGAAGACATTAGATAGTCTAATGGTAATAGGTTAGTACTTACTACAGATTGTTTACATTGGAAATTATAATAAAAGATCTGATTTCCACTTTATTATTAGAAAGAAGTATGTGAATAAGTCAGAAGAAATAATACTAAACAGAGGAAACTATTCAGCCTCTGAAGATATTAAAATGTAGGTTAAATAAATTTGGTTAATCTTTACAAATATTAACCAGAAAATAAATGTATTATAATTCATTGTTAGTAATATATATTAAAGTTGTTAAACATTGTTTTATAACATGGAAGTAAACAGTAAAAGACAAAAGCCATTGATGGCTCTGTGAAATTGTGAGTATTCATGTTTGAATCTCAGCCTCGAGTCGATAATAGTAAAGGGTCAAAACTTACCCATCAAAGGCAGTCACATTTTTGTAAATGTTATCTATTATTGATCAATTATATAGCACAGCCTGCATACAAAAAGAATACCTTATGTAGTAGTATCAAATTATTAAGGTTATTTGCCTTAATAATATCTGAGACAAATGTAGTGCTTAGCTAGATAATTGAAAATGCTATGTATACTCATAGATCATTATTATACATTTATTTCAAATTAATATTTGAAATGTAATAAGGGAGAATATGTGAACTACAAGTTTCATTGTATAAATACATGTTATTTATATAAGAAAAGATTTTATCAATAGGGAGACAGAGACAGATCAAAATAAATCATTATAGTCATTGAATTATTGACAATATACATTATAAATTTTATGAATCTTACATTTTGAATTAGTAATTAAACTAGATAATGAAATGCACCAAAAATTTTAAAAAGTAATAAAAGTAGTTCAGTGAATGATTTTTAATTTTCAATGAAATATTTTGGTAGTTTTCACAAGTATAAATGTAAAATTATTGTTTTAAAATGAACACAACTTTCCTGTAGACAATTACAGAGATTATTTTTTCAATTTTATCTCACATCATATTACCATATTTCAAGTAATCAGATAAAAGATCAGATTTATCAGCAAAAGGTATATTTAATGCTGAGAAGCAAAATTAAATCTACAGAGCTTAAATTCATTTATTTGAAAAGTACACAGATAAAAAAACATTTGTTAGCATTTATTCTAAAATTACTATTTTTTATGAAAAACTTAATTCCTAAGCATACTTTTAAAATGTGAAAGAAATATTATTAATTTAACAATGTACCTTCAGTCTTTTATCAACAATTAAACTTTGCAATAGAAAAAACTGAAAATGATTTTTCTGTGTCAAGATTTTCAAAATATACCAATTTTTTTTTTTAAAGCATAGGATACTTTTACTTTATGTCACTAAAAAACAAAACAGTCTATATTAAGGAATTGCACTGGTAATATTTCATGAGACCACAGAATTCTAACTGGTATTTTTAAGTTGTATTTTCTAATTTTTAAAAATCACATTTAGAAGACTTCTGGCAAGATGGTGGAGAAGTAAGTGGAGCTATACCAATCTCTTCACAGGTCGCATCTGGATTACTTTTTTGGGGAAAAATCATCTGGAATTACCAACAGAACACCAGTGGGGAAACAAGCCCTAAAACCACAGACAGAACAAAAGAGGACACTTCATCACAACCTGACTGGTAGGAATCATGGAAATGCGAGAGGGCTGGCTGGGCCCCAACCGGAAGCAGCAGCTGAAGGGATGGCATTGGGGGCTCCACCTGAGAAGGGTGGGTTCTGGTCCCCCAGCTGGGTGTCCCAGATACAGCAATACAGTGGAGATCAGAGCAGCATCCAGCTGAGAAGGGTGGAAAGCAGTGGAGTTTACTAACCTAAGAGAGAGCTGGAGACAGAGGACTACTAGGGTGACCACAATGAAAATACATTGACATCCACTTGCCCTGGGATCCAGCAGAGGGAAGGCAGAGAGGACTGGAGACACCAGGAGAGTCTGTGGCAAGGGCTTGGAGGAGAGAAGTGGGGAAGCAGCTGTGGGGATCCTGGTGCTGACTCATCACCCATACCTCAGGCGGACTGCGCTGCCCCAGGCGGCTTCTGTAGGAGAGTCCTCATAGCCCTGTCCACTGAAAGCAATCTGCCCTACCCAGCAGTGCTTGAACCTGGCTCCTGATCACAATTCTTTGATTTACATCTAAACAAACCTCTCCTGCCCTATCCAGTCTGAGCATAAATGCAATAGTTGGCACCTGAAGAGATATCTCTTGCCCAGCAGCACCTGAGCCTGGAAGCTGATTACAAACTCTCCGACTTACAGCGGGGTCAATCAGTCCTGCACAGTGGCCTGCAACCCTGGTAGCTGATCATGGATTCATTGCTTTGCAACTGAGTCAGTCCTTCTCATTCAGCAGCACCTGGGCTTGGCGGCTGAGTACAAACTCTTTGATTTACAGATGGGTCAGTCAGTCAGCCCCACATAATGGCAACTGAGCCTGGTGGCTGGTCGTGGATTCATTGGTGCACAACTGAGTTGGTTTGTCCTGCCCAGTGGCCCCTTAGCCTGTCAGCTGATCACAGATTCATTGGATTACAACAGAATCTTTCAGTTGAACCCAGCACCACCTGAGCCTGGTGGCTAATCACAGATTCACTGGATTACAGTTGGATCTTGCTGCCTAGCCCAGTGGGCCCTGAGCCTGGTGGCTCATGACAAATTAATTGACTTACATCTGAATCTGTCACATCAGGCTGCACCTGAACTGGCAGCTGATCCATTGGATTATAATTGACCTTTCTATCTACCCCAACAGGGCCTGAGTTTGGTAGCTGATTTATTGATTTACAACTGAAATGGTCTGTCACCCCAAGCTGTATCTGAGTCTGGTGATATATCACACACCAATAGGATTAAAACTAAATCAATCCTTGCATCCTAGCAGTTCCTTAGCTTGGCAGCTGATCACAGTCTGATTGGATTACAACAAAACCTAAAAATGGGGAGGAAAAGAAACAGTCCATCACCAAAATGTAAGGAGGAATCCCAAGAAAGATCACTAAATGAAACAGAGGCAAGAAACTCTCAGATATGGAATTCAAAATAATGATGATAGAGAAGCTCAATGAGTTCAGCCAGCATAAAGAAAACTACAAAGAACTCCAGGGGAACTACAAACAACTCCAGGGAGGCTACAGGGAACTTACGGAGAGCTACACCAGCATTAAAAAGGACTATCAGTAAGAGCCAGGACAAAATGATAAATACAATTTGTGAATTGAAGAATACAGCAGAAGGAATCAACAGCAGGCTAGGGAAAGCAGAGGATCGAATCACCAAGCTGGAGGACAACATAGAAAAATATTCCAAGACAATGCAAGAGAATGAAAAAAGGCTGAATAAGAATGAAGAGGTTTTAAGAGAGCTGCAGGATGACATGAAATGCAATAATATCTGTATCACAGAGATACCAGAAGGAATAGAGAAATAAGGAATGGAAAACCTCTTCAAAAAAGTAATGATAGAAAATTTCCCTACCATGATGAGTGAAAACATTACTCAAGTTCAGGAAGTACAGAGGGATGCCAATGAGGATGAATTCAAACACACCCACTCCAAGACACATTATAATTAAAATGACAAAAGACAAAGAGAGAATCCTAAAAGCATCAAGAGTGAAATAGCAAATAACATATATGGGGGCTCCGATAAGGCTATCAAATTATTATACAACAGAAACAATACAAGCCAGAAGGGAATGGCAAAAACTATTCCAAGTAATGGGAAACAAAGGCCTTCAACCAAGAGCACCCTACCCAGCAAGGCTCTCATTCAAAATGAAAGGGGAAATAAGGAGTTTCCCAGACAAAAGAAGACTAAAAGAATACATTACTACCAAATCAGCATTGCAAGAAATGATAAAGGGTCTGCTTTAAAAAATAATGAAGAAACAGAGAGAGACAGGAACACAGATACAAAGTGGAAAAAATGGCAATGAATAAGTATCAATCAATAATAACCTTAAATGTAAATGGATTAAATGTATCAATCAACAGATATAGGGTAGCCGAATGGATAAAAAAACATGACCCATACATAGGCTGTCTTCAAGAGACCTACCTTAGAACAAAAGATTGACACATAATGAAAGTGAAGGGATGGAAAAATATATATCAAGTAAATGGACATGAAAAAAAGGCTGGAGTAGCAATACTTATATCAGATAAAATAGATTTTACAATGAAGGCCATAAGAGGAAACAAACAAGGACATTTCATAATACTTAAGGAAATAATCCATCAAGAAAATATAACTTTGGTAAACATAAACATATATGCACCATACATAGGCATTCCCAAATATATAAGGAAAATCTTGGAGGACTTCAAGAAGGATATAGATAGCAATGTACTAAAAGTAGGGAATTTTAATACACCATTATCAACAATGGACAGATCTTCCAAACAAACAAACAAACAAACAAACAAAAACAAAAACAAAAACAAAAAAAATAGACAAGGATATTGTGGCATTGAACAACACTCTAGAAGAAATGGACCTAACTGATATATACAGAATCTTTCACCCCAAAGAAGCCAAATACACATTCTTTTCAAATGCACCTGGAACATTCTTAAAGATAAACCACATGGTAGGTCACAAGGCAAGCCTCCACTAATACAGAAAAATAGAAATCATACCAAGCATCTTCTCAGATTACAATGGATTGAAACTAGAAACTAACATCAAGGGGAAAAAACAAAAACACTCTAACTCATGGAGACTAAATAACATGTTTTTAAGTAAGGAATGGGTAAACAATGAGATCAAAGATGAAATAAAAAACTTTCTGAAAACAAATTACAATGAATACACAGCAACCAAAAACCTATGGGACACAGCAAAAGTAGTCCTCAGAGGAAAATTCTTAGCAAAACAGGCCTACCTAAAAAGGCCAAAAGAAGCTTAAGCAAACAACCTAACTATAAAGCTGCAAGAACTAGAGGAGCAACAACAAACAAAGACCAGAGCAAGTAGAAGGAAGGAAATCACCAATATCAGAGCAGAATTAAATAATTAAGAGACTAAAACTGCAATTTGAAGAATCAGTAAGTCCAGGAGCGGTTTTTATTTTTATTTTAATAAACAAAATTGATAAGCCTGCAACCAGACTCATCAAGAAAAAGAGTGGACCCAAATAAACAGAATCAGAAACAACAGAGGAGAAATTACAACTGATACTTCAGAAATACAAATGAATGTAAAAAATTACTATAAACAACTATATGACAAGAAATATGACAACTTGGGTGAAATGGATACATTTCTGGAAATGTATAATGTACCAAAACTATATCCAGAAGAAGCAGAAATCCTGAATAGGCCAATAACAACTAGTGAAATTGAAGAAGTAATCCAAAATCTCCCAAAGCACAGGATCCCTGGACCAGATGGCTACACAGGTGCATTCTATCAAACATTTAAAGAAGAACTAACTCCTATCCTTCTCAACCTATTCCAAAATACCCAACAAGAGGGAAGACTCCCTAACTCTTTCTATAAGGTCAATATTATTCTAACCCCAAAACCAGGTCAAGACACAACAAAGAAGGAAAACCATAGGCTAATATCTCAGATGAACAGAGATGATAAGAGTCTCAACAAAATATTGGCTAACCAGATCCAGCAATACATTAAAAAGATCATACATCATGATCAAGTGGGTTTTATCCCAGGAATGCAAGGATGGTACATGCACAAGTCCATAAGTGTAATAAACCACATAAAACAAATGAAAGACAAAAACCATATGATCATACCAATAGATGCTGAAAAAGCATTTGATAAAGTGCAGCAACCATTTATGATAAAAACCCTCAGGAAAATAGGAATAGAGGGAGCATACCTCAACATAATAAAGACCATATATGAGAAACCTGAAGCCAATATTATACTTAACTGGCAAAAACTAAAAGCTTTCACCCTAAGATCAGGAACAAGACAAGGCTGTCCACTTTCTCCACTCTGTTCAACATCATTTTGGAAGTTCTGGCCATAGCTATCAGAGAAGAAAATGGAATCAAAGGTATCCATTTTGGAAAGGAGGAAGTAAAACTATCATCATTTGTAGATGACATGATAGTATACATACAAAACCGATAGACTCCACTTATTTGACCTAATAAACAAATTTATCAAAATACCTAGGTATAAAGTCAATATTCAGAAATCAAAAGCATTGTTTATGCCAATAATGACATTTCAGAGATAAAAGCTAAAAAATAAATTCCATTTACCACAGCAACAAAAAAACAGAGTACCTAGGAATAAACTTAATCAGGAGGTAAAAGATCTGTACTCAGAAAACTACAAAACAATGAAGAAAAAAATGAAGGAAGATACAAATAAATGGAAGCATATACCATGTTCATGGATGGGAAGAATTAACATCATTAATTCTATAGATTCAATGCAATCCCAATTAAAATACCAATGACATACTTCACAGAGATAGAAAAATACTTCAAAAACTTATGTGGAGCCAAAAATGCCCACGAATAGCCACAGCAATGTTGAGAAAGAAGAACAATGTAGAAGGAATCACAATACCAGACATCAAAATATACTACAAGGCTACTGTCATCAAAACAGTCTGGTACTGGCATAAGAATAGACATACAGATCAATGGAACAGAATAGAAAACCCAGAAATAAACCTAGGACTCCATGGTCAATTAATATTCAACAAAAGGGGAAGGAACATAAAATGGAGTAAAAGCAGTTTCTTCAACAAATGGTGTTGGGAGAACTGGACAGCAACATGCAAAAAAATAAAACTAGACCACCAATTTATCCCATACACCAGAATAAACTGAAGATGGATAAAGGATTTAAACATAAGCAGTGCCACCATAAAGGTCCTAGAGAAAAATATAGGCAGTAAACTTTTGGACATCCTATGCAGAAATATGTTTACTGATACTTCTCCAAGGGCAAAGGAAATAAAAGAATAAACAAATGGGACTATATCAAACTGAAAAGTTTCTGTTCAGCTAAAGAAAACACCAGCAAAATGAAAAGGGAACCAACTATATGGGAAAACATATTAGACAATGATACCTCAGACAAGGGTTTGATCTCCAAAATATATAAAGAACTAGTGCGACCCAATTAAAAAATGGGCAGCCCAATTAAAAAATGGGCAAAGGACCTGAACAGACAACTCTGTGAGGAAGACACACAAAGGGCCCAAAGGAATATGAAAGAATGTTCAACAACACTAGCCATCAGAGAGATGCAAATTAAAACCACCATAAGATATCACCTTGCACTTGTCAGGATGGCCATCACCAACAAATCAACAAACAAGTGTTGGTAAGGATGTGGGGCAAAGGGAACCCTGGTGCACTGTTGGTGGGAATGCAGGCTACTGCAGCCATTATGGAAAACAGTATAGAGTTTCCTTCAAAAACTAAACATGGAACTGCCATTTGATCCAGCAATTCCACTACTTGGACTATACCCAAAGAATCCTGAAACACAATTCATAAGAACCTATGTACACCTATGTTCATAGCAGCATTATTTACAACAGCCAAGTGCTAGAAACAGCCTAAGTGCCCATTAGTGGATGATTGGATCAAAAAACTTTGGTACATTTACACAATGAAATACTACACAGCAGAAAGAAAGAAGGAACTCCTAACCTTTGCAACAACATGGATGGAACTGGAGACTATTATGCTTAGTGAAATAAGCCAGTCAGTTAATGACATATACCATATGATCTCATCCATTACAGGACAACAATGAACAAAACTAACAAGCAAAACAGATATATATATATTCACAGATATATGAATACAGTGAATAGGCCTTCAGTGGTCAGGGGGAAGGGTGTTGGAGGGAGGGGGGAGGAAGAGGCAAGGAAGGGGATCAGTTTAGACAAGAACCTAATATAAAGGAACCATGAACATGGACAACAAGTGGGATTGACTTTGCGGGGGAGGGGAGGAATGGGTGGGTGGAGAGGACAGAGGTGAGCACAAAGGGGTTGAATATAATGCAACAACAGTAAAATTAAATTTTAAAAAACTTTGGTACATTTACACAATGGAATACTACACAGCAGAAACAAAGAACTCCTACCCTTTGCAACAACATGGATGGAACTGAAGAGTATTATATTTAGTGAAATAAGCCCGTCAGGGAAAGACAAATACCATATGGTCTCACCCATTATAGGAAAATAATGATTAAAACCAACAAATAAGCAAAACAGAACCAGAAAAAACGAATACAATGAATAGACTTTCAGTGGGCAGAGAGGAGGGGAAGTGGGAGAGAGGAGGAGGAGGCAAAGAAGGGGAGCAGTTTAGTCAAGGAACTAGCATGGAAGAACCATAGATATGGACAAGTGGAACTGACTTTGGGCGGGGGTGGGTGGGTGGGGAAGGGGACACAGGGGAAGAAAAAGGGGGTGGATGTAATACAACAATAAAATTCAATTTAAAAATAAAAAATAAACAAAATCACATTTATTGACTATAGTAATATGAAGGAATCACATGTAAAAAGATAGATTTTTATGCGGAAATAAGAGTATTGAAATTTTATTTTCTAATACAATGTTTAGGTAAGTTATCTTTAGTTTTTGCTTTTATTTTCAAAGAACTTGTAATACAAGGTTTTCTATTCAACCCAATACTACCAAGTATGAAGACATTAAAAAGCTGTCACTCATAAAAGCTTTTTGAAAAATAAATTGATAAAAGTACTTTATCCACTGAAAAGTAATTCATAACATAAACCCTGATAAAAAAAGGTCTATGAGCAACTGAGCCAATATATTAAAAATTAATGTCTAAAAATTAATGTCTAAATAAATGTTGATAATATGTAAATACAAATATAATAGATAAAAAGAAGATGTGTAAGAAAATTTATGATGATAATCTGAATTTAAGTATTCAGTTTAATACAAGTCAAGGTGGCCTGTTTGGGGACACAAAGAACAGAATGTTAAATACTTTATTTTTCATGGGTAGTGTTACTTGATAGTGTATTATTCTTGTTTTTTTATTTGTGTTTTTGTTGTTGGTTTTTCTTTTTGTTTTGCAAAATAAGGGCTCAAGTAACCTTTAGGAGTATTTAGAAGGAATATTTTATAGAATAAAGTTAAAATGCTAAATTTAATGTTACTGTGGATGGAGAAAAGTAAGGTTGCAAACTTTAAATATTTAAAAATTAAAAATGTAAAGCTAATATATTGACTAAAAGTGACTGGTTTTCTTGGTAAGTGGATGTTTGTAGGAATGCTTGAGCCATAAACCAGTTCAGTAATCTAAGAAACACAATTAGTATAAGTGAATCTTCTAAAAATTTCACATAGGTATGAAACATTACTATTTCCCAGCTCCAGATGATACACTGAAAATGTAGTGAACTTGCACCACCTGCATCAACTTCTCCAAATTTCTCCAAGTGAAAAATAAAAAATATGCATTTCATTTATAAAAAATAATACAAAACAAGTAGAGCTGCTTTACTGCATCCAAAGCAATGTCTGGAAGATAGAAAGCTGACAAGATCTGAATGAATGATGGGAACCAGCTCTAAAGCAGTCTGGATAGAATTGTTCCTGAGGCCTAGAGTGTTGATTATGTACCTGGACAAGGAGCAGATATCAGGGTTATTGTGGGGTTGTTACAGCAAAAGTTTCTAAGAGTGTCAACCTTTCCATGTTCCCTTTTCCTCTTCCACACGCAGATAACGCCATTTGGATAATGAGTTTGTGGTACTTGAGTTGAAGAGGCTGGGACATGCCCTGTATTCCAGAAATAGCAAATTATTAAAGATAAGTATAAAATAACTGTAAAATTCTTTCACTTAAAACTACATGTATAGCTTTGGCCAGGTAGGTTGGTTGGTTAGAGCATTGTTTCTATACGCCAAGGTTGTAGGTTCAATCCCCAGTCAGGACATATATAAGAATCAACTGATAATTGCATAAATAAGTGGACCAACAAATCAATAAATAAAAAATTTTGAACTATAAAATAATTTGATGATTACAAAACTAGAACTAAATAAATGAAAGTTTTTTGCCATGCTCTTGGATATGATGACTTAAGTTCTCCAAATTCGCTAATCTAATTAACATACTATACTATACAACACTTTAATACAATTAATTTGGCCTCAGTTGAAACTCACCTTGATTTTTCACTTAACCCAACAAATAAATTGTAATACCAACACAGACAAATTAAAATGAATAACAATGTATTAAAACATGAAACCACAGAAGGCATATTAAATACTCCATAAATATTCTTTCATTGAAGATAAAAGATAAATCTCTTTGTAAAAGTCTTGTTGTGAAGATTACTTGTGATAACATATTTGGAAATACTTTATAAATGCTATTAAACTGTTCCTCATATTTTTTTTAGAGTAATTGAGGTCATAGTTATGTTTACCAGTATTAGAGTGTAGTATATATAAATAGGAATAATTGGTTTTGGAAAATAGATGTATATCTGAAATGTTTTTATCAACTGTATCCCTTCTCCTAGATAATCACCCACAGGTATTAAGAAAATAGCAACTTTATTTTTTAAATTTATTATTATTATTTTTAAAGATTTTATTATTTTCAGAGAGAAGGGCAGGGAGGGAGAAAGAAAGGGAGAGAAGCATCAATGTATGGTTGCCTTTCACCTGCCTCCAGCTAAGTACCTAGCTGGAGACTTGACTTGCAACCTGGTTATGTGGTCTGACTGGGGAATCAAACCAGTGACCCTTGGGTTTGCAGGCATGTGTCCATCCACTGGGCCACACCAGGTCAGCAATTTTAAATAGTTTAAAAAATATACTCCTTTATGGGTAAATATATAAGTACAAGAATAAAAAATAAAATTATCTTCAATTCTGGCTGCTGTGACTCAGTGGATTGAGTGCTGGCCTGTGACACAAAGGGTCACATGTTCAATTCTCATCAGGGCATGTACCTGGGTTGCAGGCCATGTCCCCAGTTGGGGGAGAGCAAGAGGCAACTGCACATTAATGTTTTTTTTCCTTTTTCCCTTTCTTTCTTCGTCCCTTTCCCTTTTTCTAAACATAAAAATAAAATCTTTTAAAAGATTATCTTAATACTTCATTTCCAAGCTGAAAAGTTAATAAGTACTATCTTTACAAATTGATCTAGCTAAGGCACAAATAAATACATAAATAAAATGTCCTTAGGTATTTATAAAACTTTCAGAATATATAATTCCCAAGGTAAATTATAATAATGGAATAATATATATCAAGCACATTATATTTTCAATAATTATAAGCAAGTATTAGGGTTTAAGAAAAAAACAATATATAGCAATGAATTGAAAAAAAAGATTGGTTTGGTGACTTTACATACATACATTTAAGTTTTATTCTAATGTATTTTATATTTACTAACGAAAATATTACTTCTGATTCTAATAAAAAATCATTTGCTTTTCTTAAATATAACAACTGATTAACCTTTTAATACCAGCATTTTCGAAAATATCTTTTTACATCCTTTCTCATTTTAAAATCACACTTAAAATCTAGTGTCTTACAACTTGTTAATCATTGTTTTACATGTTAACATAATGTTAGAAAGCAGCATTCAAGTTCCTTCATGGTTTTACAGACTTGTATCAATGATGTTTATTATCTAATTTTCAATACCTTGGAATGTGTGTAACTTAGTGATTTTTTTAGACTTCAGTGTTAATAAAACAGCCCTTGTTAAGCATCTGTCTTAAAAGCCGGTCAATAGTATGGCAATTTTGATGTTACTGTAGATTTCATATGTTGTTTATTTATTAATGGACTTAGGACCTTATGTTCTGAATTAATGTTTGAAATGTTTGAAAAATCTTTTTCTTATTCACTGTTTTTATCTGTCAGTATTTTCTTTTGACACAATTTCTGTAGTTTTCACTAATAGACTAAATTGCATGTTTAGGAAGTCACTTTTTCAAATTTACAACCCATTGTAGTTTGTGTGTGTTTGTATGTGTGTGTGTGGTTTTACAAGCTTGTAGAACCCTATCCTAAATAACAGATTTAAATAACATGTAATTGGTCAAAGGAAGGAGTAAGTGAATTTTCAAATTTTTAGAAAAATATAAAACACAAAATAGATTATTGAAGAAATTTAGAACATTTTGATGAAGATTTGTCATCAGATAAACCAATTATTTCTAATATTTTATTTATTTTATTGTGGATTGTAGTCAATGGCCTTTTATAAACATATTGGTGAATATATTTCCTATAATAATTAGACTAAAAATTTTATCTTCTTTGTCCCATGTTTTTTGACCATTAAGTTTCCTTTGAATAGTACTGAAATCCCAGTAGTTTCCTGCTCCAGTTTGGTATTTTCCATTTTAATGTAACATATTTATTTATATTAAACTAGCTGAGTATAACCTTTTTTTCAGTCAATTGGTTTCCCTTATGCTATTAACTAAGTCTTTTCCTAAGCTTACATTTTCTCTACTCTAATGTTACATGCAAAATTCTTATTCTTCAAAGTTCATTTCAAATACCACTTTCCCCCAAAATTATTCTAATAGAATTCAATCAGAAAATATATTCATTGATTCATTCACATGGCATTTATTTCATGAATTTTTATTCATCACAGACTATGTTATACTAAAATTTCTATGTATTGCCTGTTAATATTCTGATTGCATATAATTTCTTGTGCTATGATTTACCTACAGTTGTAATTCTCAGCGGAACTAGAATAATATCAAAAATATAGAGCAGAATATCTGGGTGATTAATAAATTGAAAATCATGTTGAGTTTTGCAAAGGATATCAAACTAAAATTGGGATCTCTTACATACTAGTGATTTTTATTTCTTTAGAAATAGCCAAAGAAATTGATAGCTCTGATATATGATGTATTTAAAGTTCTGAGATTCTTACATATATTTGAGGGAGTATTCTTTCTTTACTGACTATTTCCTGGAATGGAAAGATGCATAATTAGCCTCTCCAAAGTGCACAGTGACAGGCAATTTTATTGAAGTTGCTGGTTTCATCCTGTGGAAGAAAAGAAATGGCAATACTCTGGAAAAGTTAGACTGGAATAGTTGATTCTTTAAGGTAGCCTAATTTTGTGTCAAATTAGACCACTCATCTGTTAGACATCAGGACTGTTTTCAATCAGATATGTGACTTCACAGCCATATGTAATTTCATCATGTTGTCAGTCAAAGACCTCATTAGTAGAAAGAATTGTTGGATTTATATATAATGAAATATGACATTGACAGATGAACTGCTCTTTCAAACAACTTATTCATTCCCACTTCTTAAATTTGCTCTAAGGTAGAAAATCCCAATTTCAGTGGCTCAAACAATCATTATTCCAATTCCCTGAACTTTTTTTGACATTGCATTGCACATGTCCAATTATAATAATTCATTTTACCTGTATCTTATATACAAAAATTTAACAATACAATTATATCATTTTCAGTTGTTGCATTTTCACTCTTAAAGGGAGGCAGGAATGAAAGAAAAAGAGTAAGAAGGAAATACAAGAGGAGTTAGCAATCAGGAACATAAAACTTTCACAAAGGAGAAAATGGGCTTTCATCAGTGACTAACAATGTCTTGCAAGTGCTCTAAACACTTAATGCAATTTAATTTTCCAAAATTCTACAATGTCATTAGTTTCACCATTTTATAGGTAAAAATGATCTGAGAAGTTTAATAAATTTCTCAATATTACAAACTTGAAAATGGTCCAAAGGAAATTCAAATTAAGGAGATTTTGCTCCGCCACCTACATGTTTCCAAACTGTAGAAAGATCATGTTCCACACTGAACCAGCCTCTATTTTTAAAACTATATCTTGTTCCAGGGCTTTTGTTTGTACCTCTGTCCCAGACATGATGCACAAATATGTCCTGAATCCTCATTTAATACATGTTCCTTGTGTAAATACGAAATCATAACAATTAATAACATTCTGATCATTATTTTATTGAAGGTAATGGCATGTGCAAATTTTGGTTTAAATTGTGATGGAATAACAATTCATTCACTTGAACTCAAATGTCTGTTTATTTAAAAATTTCAAAAAAATGTTCTTTTGAAATAATAGATGTATTTAAAAATGAAAATGTCTTTCCTCTCTCTTTAAAAAAAAAAAAAAACCTGAAAGGTTGAAATGAATGTCATCAATAGAGTAAACTTGGGTAAGACTGCTTTGAAAGTACTGAGAAGCTGATAATATGAAGTGTGCAAAGGGAATCCTACCTAGGTATTGTGTGGACAGAATATTTCTGGAGAAAAGGGAAAACTAAACCAAAATAGAAACAACTAACATAAAGCAACCAAGCTCAGAGCAAAAGATGCCATCTCCAGTGGAAGGATTACTATGAAGTAGCTGGGCAACCCATGCAAATGGGGGTGGTGTGCAAATAGGGGTGGTGTGCAAGGAGAGACACTGTAGCAGACAATTCTATGAGAACTGTTGTGAGAGTCAGAGAAGGTGAGATGGTCCCACCATAATTAGTTTTCTACAACTAACATGGAAGGCAACCACTCTTGAATCAATTTCCCTACAACTAGCTTGTTTGGCCATCCACTTCTTCACTGCCTCCGGACAACTGAGCTCCAATATAGAAACATGAATTAGCTAAAATATAATTATCTTCCCTTTTTATTGATTTAAATTAAAACACATAAGTAAAAACTATACAATCTGAAAAGCAATTTATAAATTAATCAATAAACATATTAAAAGGTTCATTAACTTAACAGGACACTTCTGAAATTCCTGGGCTAATAATCTTCAATAAAGCAGGCTCACTCTCAGAAAAAGTAGAAAACTTAAATATCTTTTATGTGTTCTTCAAAATAGGAAAGACAATGTTCCAATTACATAAAGTGAATATTAGATATTAAATTTAAATTTTTATGAAAGTACTATGATTTTATATTGTAAAAACCTCAAAACATGTGTTTTAAGGTAAAGAAATAAGCATGATGAAAATAATTTGAGAGGTATGAACATCTAAGATGTCATACATTCTTGAAGGGGATATGGTAAATTCAGATCCACCTGAAAAGCCTGAAGTGAAGGATTATGAGAGGAAATTATCAAACTAAAACAAACAAACAAACAAGATTAAAAAGTATGGTCACTACATAGAGAAATTAATGAAGAGATGTACCTAGAAATTTAATGGTGGGAATTTGGAATTTCCACAGAGAAAAACATACCCAAAAAGCTATATATCTAAAACCAAAATAGGTTGATATCATATTTCTTATATTCAGTGTTTTAGAAAGTAATAGAACAACTATTATAGCAAATACCTAAGAATTTGATATGCTAATACATTTTAACTTTGTTTTATAATATTATTATAATGATTTGCCAGTGTCCACAGCTATTTAGATGTTATCCCATTTAATTGACCAACAATTACTTCTTGGTTGAGATTTTTATCCCCATTATAATGATGAGACCATAGAAGCTAAAGGAGGTCAAACGGCTTCATAAAGCTATGCATATCCAATGAGAGGAGGCAAGATTCAAATCCAAGCCAGGCTAAATCTAGAGCCTGAGGAGCTGACCACTAAAAATGACATTACAAGATAATAACTTAAATAATAATAACATAACATAATAATCTTTAATGATGTAATATTTAAAATAACATGTATAATAATGTAAATTATTTTTAATTTACTCATTTAAAATTTTATTAAAAACTAAAAGTTGATATTGAAATAAAACCCATTAATAAAGTTGCAAAGCACAATTTGATTGATAAGATTTTATATATAATAAACCAGCACATATCCATTTAAAACAACATACATGTATTATGAAATGTTGTATATATTTTTTCCCTTATATGTATATATACATGAAAGTATGTGTGCATATGTGGATATATATGCATATATGTAAATCATCAAAGATCTGCATTGAAGCTTTTTATTTTAAATTAGTGATTGTTTGGGAATGATATGGGTAGATAGACCTCTTTATGTATTTTTTTTCTTTTTCTGGAGTTGTAAGTTGGTATAGTCTTTCTGAAGGGAAATTGGGCAATGAGCAAAGTAATCCCCCAAAATTGATCAAAATACACATGGCAATTTAGTTTAAAATAAAGTGGTCTAAATGTAGTTTCTATTGATGTAAGAAATGAAAGTAGCATTTTCAAATCTGTGGAGAAAAGAGAGATCATTCAATAAATTGTGATGGGAACTATATTAATAAATCAGAATCCCATTCTCTCTGCTTAGAAATACCTTGCTCTCTCAATGATTATAAATAATTCATACACACTATTCGTGCTTCCTCTCTAGTATATTTTTAGAGCCCTTAAGATTGTTTTTAAAATTGAAATTGATTTATGTAAAAAAAAACAATATTTCAGGGGTTAATAAGTTATGGTACAACTAATAAGAAATACCACAGCAAGGCAGAGAAAGTGTGTTCCTAGGGGACTGTTTTTCTACATAGGATGTTGAAGAGCTGCTGCTTAAAAAGGCTGAAGGAAGCACAGGAGGTACCAGATATCTGGGAGAAAGCACTGGTGGCCAAGAAAACCATCAGTGCAAAAAGCATGAAGAAGAAGCATACTTGGCCAGTTGTGGTACAAGTAGGCAGCCAGCTAGTGGAAGGAGTGGGACACAGAGTTAGAAGGACAGCCAAGGACCAGATTATTCAATGGCTTTAACACACATTCTAAGTATTTTAGTTTTTTCTCAGAATGCGATTTTGAACAGACTAATAACATGACCAGAGT
This sequence comes from Noctilio leporinus, assembly GCA_004026585.1. NCBI lineage: Eukaryota > Metazoa > Chordata > Mammalia > Chiroptera > Noctilionidae > Noctilio > Noctilio leporinus. The sequence continues at coordinate 25,573 of PVIW01008024.1, read as the reverse complement.
TAATGTTTTATAAGTTTCCTACTAGCTATTCTATTGACAACAAATGGGCTAGAAGATGTCACAATTGTTTGATAACACATGATGAGGAGCTAAGTCATGATAAATGGTTTGATTCTAGCCCTGGTTGATGGCTCAGTGGATTGGTGCCAGCCTGTAAATCCAAAGGTCACTGGTTTGATTTCCAGTCAGGGCACATAACCAGGTTGCAAGCCAGGTCTCCAGCCAGGTCCTTAGCTGGAGGCAGGTGGAAGGCAACCATACATTGTGATGTTTCTCTCCCTTTCTTCCTTCCTCCCTGCCATTCTCTCTAAAAATAATTAATAAAGTGAATATTAGATATTAAATTTAAATTAAATATTAAATCTTAAAATAAATAAATAAATAGTTTGATTCTAGATATATTTGAAAGTTGGACCCATGGAATTGAATGATTGTGTGGTATATATTGAAAAATGGAATCAATTTCAACTTTTAAGGTGATAGAACAAATTCAATGTTATTAATTTGCACAGAGAAGCATCATACACAGATATACCATTCAAAAAAATTATTTACATTAAACAATTAAAAAGACCCAAAATTAATCATGAAGTGATGCCAAATACTTGTTTCAAGAAAGGTCAATACCGCATGGATCAGGCAAATATTAGTCTTCAGTGATCCAAGACTGTCAGAGCTGTGCAGAAGCAAGTATTCTCACACATTTTGAGCAACAATTTGTAGTAAAATACTTTTATAGAAATATTGTATAACTTCTCTCATATTTCATATATGTGTACTCTTTTTCTGAGACTTTATTGGTATAATGAGCCAAAGGAAAAACGCATACAACAGTGCACTAGGGTTATCTTTTCTCCACATCCTCACCAGCACTTGTTGTTATTTGTTAATAATGGCCATTCTGACAGGTGTGATGTGGTCTGTCTTTGTGGTTTTAATTTGCATCTCTCTGAATGGCTAGTGATGTTGAGCATTCTTTTATATGCTTATGGGACCTATGTATGTCCTCCTCAAAGAAGTGTCTGTTCAGGTCCTTTGCCCATTTTTTTAACTGGGTTGTCTATTTTCCTGATGTTGAATTATATATGTTCTTTATATATTTTAGAGATCAAACCATTGTCTGAGGTATCACTGGCAAATGTGTTTTCCTGTACAGATATTTTTCTTTTCATTTTGCTGATCTTTAGCTGAGCAGATAAATATTTTAGTTTGATATAGTCCCATATATTTATTTGTTTCTTTATTTCCTTTGCCTTGGGAGAAATATTAGTGAAAATATTGTTGTGTGAGATATCTGAAATTTTACTTCCTATGTTTCCCTCTAGGATTTTTATGGTGGCACAACTTAAGTTTAAATCTTTTATTCATCTTGAGTTTATTTTGGTATAGCGTAAATTGATGGTATAGTGCACTGTTGGTGGCATAGCAGACTGGTGCAACCACTATGGAAAACAGTATGGAATTTCCTCAAAAAACTAAAATTAAAACTGCCTTTTGACCCAGGGATTCCAGTACTAGGATATACCCAAAGAAATCTGAGACACCAATTCAGAGGAACATATGCACCCCTATGTTCATAGCAGCACTATTCACAATAGCCAAGTGCTGGGAATACCCTAAGTGCCTAAAGTGCCTATCAGTAGATAAATAAATAAAAAAGCTGTGATACATTTACACAATTTCTACATAGCAGAAAAAAGAAGGAACTCCTGCCTTTTGCAATAGCATGGTTGGGACTGGAGATTATACTTAGTGAAATAAGCCAGGTGGCAAAAGACAAATACCATACACAAATACCCAATACAGGAAACTAATGAACAAAACAAATAGAGGAGCAGGATGGTACCAGAAACATGGAAACAAGGAGCAGAATGACGGTGACCAGAGGGGTGAGGGGAGGAAAAGAAGGGGAGAAAGAAGGGGAAGGGTTTAGTCAAGGAGCTAGTATGAATGGCCCATGGACATGGACAAGGAGGAGGGGATTGACTATGGGACCAGGGATGAGGTGGGTGGGGCAGGAGAGAACAATAGGGGAAAAAAGAAAACAATTGTAATACAACAACAATAAATTAATAAAAATAAAAATAAATTTAAAAAAGAAAGAAAATACACAAAGATATTCATGACAGTACTCATTTAGCAGCAAATTATGGACTCATCCAACATATTCATTATACAGTAATCAGTTATGTTAAATTTAAAAGAGAGAGGTAGAAACATATATGCTGTAAAAATTTAAAAGAAGTATTATGTGAAATTAATAAGCTTTAAAATAATTAATTTATTTAAATATAAAATATGTAGTTAAATGGTCATATTTTTCAAGAAAAGTTATATGAAATTCTTAAAAATGGTTATTTTGCAGATGATGAACTCACAAATGGAAGATAAATACTTTCATGTTTTTATGTTGTGCCTTTACTATTTCAATTTTATAACCACATCTATCCTTTATTTTGTAACATGAACTAAATTTATGTGAGTGGTGTACTTACAATGAGTTTTAGCTTTATATTTAGCAGCATTTAAAAGGCATTTAACTGGTTCATAAACTAAAAGTAAGAATATAATATGAAACACCCAGTCTAAATTAGAAAATAAAGACCAAGACCCATCAAACAGTTGGCAAGAATATAGGTTATTCATAAATTTCTGGGGATATAATTGATAACATTCTCTAAAACATTAGTACTTATTCTCATTTCCTTCTTGACGCAGAAAAGATTTAGTTGAGTTCTTTTTTTTTTTTTTTAAAGATTTTATTTCACTATTTTTAGAAAGAGGGGAAGGGAGAGAGGCAGAGAGGGAAAGAGACATCAATGTATGGTTGTGATTCACCTGCCTCCAGCCACAGACCTGACTGGAGACCTGGTTTGCAACCTGGTTATGTGCCCTGGCTGGGGAATCGAACCTGCGACCTTTGGGTTAGCAGGCAGGTGCCTTAACCACTGTGCTACCAGCCAGGCCTAGTTGAGTTCTAAACTCTGGACTCACTCAGAGTTTAATGTATCCTCATTAAAATATTTCAAGGCTGTTTGACCCTCAATAAAATACCTACATTTTCTCAACCTATATTTTCTTTTTTTAAAAAAAGATTTTATTATTTTTAGAGAGAGGGCAGCGGGGAGAGGCAGAGAAGGACAGAGACCAAAGACATCAATGTATGGTTGCCTTTCACCTGCCTCCAGCTACAGAGCTGGCTGGAGACCTGGCTTGCAACTGGGTTATGAGCCCTGGCTGGGGAATCAAATCAACCTATATTTTTTTATTTGTAGCCTTATAGAATTATTGTAAGGATTAATGAGATAATAAAGTACCCCCAACGCAGAGTAGTTATTCAATAAATGGTAGCTGTTAATACACTACTTATAATTGGGATGGCCTGAAGCATGTGTAGGAGCCAGTGTTGACTTATTTCTTCCTTTGAAAATTTCTTGTGATTTAACTACTTAAAATTTCTGAGAATCCAGGTGACTTGTCTCACTTCTAAAGAATTCCAGAGAATGATCTCTTAGAAAGTGGAAGAAAATGTATTATAAAACATAACATTGTCTTTTTTCTTGCAAGGAGATTAATTTGTTTGTCCATATCTCTAGAATTCCCATTTATATTTATTCAGAAATGGCTTATTCTAAATGCATAATGCATTTTATTATACCAATGTTATTCATCTTGATATTAGTTCTACACTTTTCATGCCTCAAACATTCAGGGAGTGGGCTGAGCACAAAAATGCAGGTTTACATACATCCTTGAAAATAAGGAAATTATAGTAGACATCTCTAACTGAGAAGTTGCATTTGCTTTTGTGGTACATAAATTGCACTTCACACAAAATAAGGAGCTGTATTTCAAATCCTTTTTTCAGTCTCTTCTCTGAACTTACACTCAAAGTCAAATCTTAGTTTGAATGATTCTTACTTAGAAAAAAAAAAGCAACACAGTAGTAAAAGATAAACATAATTATAAAATCATGTCTTTGCTTTTTCAAAGGAATTCCTGCCCTATATCTGTAATGGGCAGGTAAGGGCAATTGCCTCTTTAATTCAGCATTATATGTAGTTCACTATGACCATTATGAATGACATTCTAGAGGAATATAGAAAACAGAGTAGCTGATTTGGGCTGGGGGAGGATTAGTGAAATATCAGTAATGGAAATAATAAAAATAAGTTAGGAAGGAGAGATAGATGGGGTTTCAGAGACAAAAGCATGATGGAAAAGCATGGAAATGTCAATGAGAGGCATAAGGGGCATTTAAGGAGGGCCATAGATGCCATAGTATGAATTATTTTAAACAGCACCACACACAAAAATAAGAAACAACTATGTGGTGGAATTAAAAATATTTGTGAGTATTTTAAATTTGATTTTTAACACCTTGGAAAAAACATTAGTAGTATATAGCTAGGCTGTTTTTGAAGATGTCATAAAATTGGTGAGCAACACCAGCCTGATTCAAGCAAATTGTCCAAGTTTAAATGGAGTTCCGTGTTTAAAATGGTCACTCAGCCAGAACCATCTGCTTACTGAAGTGTTTGCTTAAAAAGCCAGGTGCTAAAGGGCTAATGCATTTATGATGACAAGCAAATTTGTTAAATATTGAAATCTCCTTTATGAAGATATCACAGTTGTCATTCTTCTCTCCCTCCTTCCAGTCCTTTCCTGAAATAGTACTGAGAGAAAATTAGAAAAGCCTGAGCTCAGCTTTTATTTATTAAAAAGCCAATTAAGGCAAAACAGAAGATAAATATTATAAAGTGTGAAGAAATAAATTAAGTATTTCCCCCCAAGTAGGTTGTGTTATTTATTCATAAGGGTGCCAATGAGTTGATTTTATAGCCCCCTATGGAGTTTCGTTTACTGACAAACTACTACACTAAACATTAATTTATTATAAAATGGGAGTTATTTCAGCTAAAATTTCATGGTTGTAAGGCACAGGCTTTATTATTAGACAGTGTTTTAAGTAATTAGGAAAATGAGAAGCTTTAAAAGAAATGAAGGGAGGAAACCACTGAGTGAATAGGTAGAGATTAAAATGTCAATTAGAGAAAATAAACAATGTGTCCAAACTTCCAGTTGTAGTGACTGCTAATTACCTTCCCATTATACTCATTTTGTGTATCATATGGGCCACCTAATCATAATTTTTCTTTTGAGGATAATTAGTAATCCTTAGTGTCTATGTCTTGTCCCTCCCCACAAATAGATGGTTTACATCTACAATTATTTCTTGCAGTTAAGTATGTAGTGAGGTAAGGATGATCCAAATAGAGTGGCCAGAGACATGGAATGGAGTGAGGCTGAAAAAGTCAATGAAAACATTTTTTTAAAAGCCATAATTGACATTCCCAAAAAGGAAAATATATGTCATGGTTGTGAGAAATACTTATTTTTGATATTTCAAACATGGTATTAACATCAGACTTGTGTTTAAGATGAGTGACAGTAGCAGGTAGCAAGTGAAATTGAAAGCGAATTAGAGGTAGAATTTCAGAAAAAAAATATTCTTAGGAGTACAAAGTAGACCATTTATAATTGTACTTTAAAGGTATATTCTTTGCAAAATACAAACAAGTATTTAATGGTATAGTAACTCATTACTTAAGAAAAACAAAATTCTATGTGTCAGTGTATGTGAAGAGGAATTATTAGATAACAACCCAGGAAATACTTATTATATTTAATCTTAAAAACAAAAAAGAGCAGAAATAGAATTGCAACTAAATTAAGATGGGAAAATATTAAAAAATTAACTCAGTGAAGTCTGAATTCTTGGAAAAGCTGTGCAGATGTGAAATATAAGCGAAATTAAAATTAAAGGTACACAAGGAACATTGTTAATTTAGATACCTTACAAGAATTTTTATAGCATTTTGGTGATATTTTATGCAAAAAAATTGTATTTATTCAAAATGAAGGGAGGACATAAAGTGCTAAAATGTTTTTTGGTAACTAAATCTGAATTTGGTAATACTTAGTAAGGGTGTGGATAGTTTATCCAAGAGTAGTTTTTATTTTCATCTGGTAGATGCATATGTTTAAACTCTAAATGTGTGGGTTTTATAAATAATGAACAACTCTATATAATATTGTTGGTGGTCCCTAAATAGTTGATTTATTTTCTAAATTAAAAATAATATTTATTCAGTTAGGTAAAAAGTGCTTTATGAAGAACAGAGTAATGGAGTATATGTAATTTAATCAAAGTACTTGTTAAGGATTGTTATTGTTATTATGACCCCTAATTATCAAAGTCATTAATAATAAAAATATAAAACTTTCAAACAAGTTTTAAATTTAAGAAGCATATTGTCTCTAGCCTCAAAATATACCCAGATTCTATTGACTACTCTACCACCAGCCAGCTGCTGTGAGCTCCTATTGTTTTTACTAGATTATTGAAACCCTCCTTTTCACCTTGTTCCACTGGTATCTAACATCTATTGTCTATAGAGCAGCCAGAGTGATTTTTTAAATAGTAAAGTATTTTATGCAATTCTTGAAAAAAACCAACATTTTAAAAATATTCAAACTGTATAAAAGCCAGTGCACTGACTGCTTCTCTCTAAATGAAATTCTCCTCAATCATTGCTCAATTTGTTATAGTCTATCTGGCATCTTTAAAGTCCTTCTAAGTTGTAAGGCAAAATCATCCATTGTGATTTTTGCATTAGCTCGTTCCTTTAATCAGATTTTTGCCCCCACATATCTGCCTGGAAAACCATCTCACCTTCTAAAAGGCTGCACGCATGCCATCTTTTCAAAGGTTGATCATCCTCCTTAAAAGTGCATATTCAGCACTCTTAATCTTTTTTTTTTTTTTTTTTTTTGCCTACTCCTTTTTCCCCCCATGGTTTCTGTTATCTTTTAACATACTAAATAATTACTATTTAATGTATGTACTGTATATTATTTATCTGCTACCCACAATGAGAATGTAATTTCCATAAGGCAGTGATCTACAACTGTTTTATTAATTGATGTAGATCAAGAATTTTGAATGAAGCCTGATAGAAAATAGGTGCTTGGTATATATTTGTTGAGGGAATGAGTGAATAAATAAATGAAGGGATATTCTATGATATGCTGAAGCTACTGAAATAACCAACTCTGGAGGTGCTTTACCCCTGGACATCTTATAAGATAATAACCTCCTAATCACTTGAGAGTTGCTCAGCATTTCCTATTACCAATGGCTGAAATACTCTGGCTGATACTAAAGCCAGAAGGATTCTGTCTTGGGATGTGTTGTTCTGATTGAATTGATACTTGGTATGATTACTAAAAACAAATAGTTTCAGAGTTTTAGACTTATGATAAGGCATGGAAGATGAAAAGATAGATTCACAATATATTTAATGAATTATATTGTTTTTCAATTATTGTTGACAGTCGATATTATTTTCTGTTAGCCTCAAATATATAGCATAGTGATTATACAATTACGTAATTTATGAAGTATCTTCCAAATATTTTAGTACCTACCAAGCACCATATGTAGTTATTACATTATTACTTACTATATTCCTTAGCTTGCACTTTACATCCCTCGGACTATTTTGTAGCTGCTAATTTGTACCTCTAACCCCTTCACCATTTTATTCACCCTCCCAATACCTATTTGCTCTGTATTTGTGAGTTTGTTTATTTTGTTTAGATTCTACATATATGTTAATTAAATGGTATTTGTCTTTTGCTGTCTGACTTATTTTACTTAGCATAATATCCTCTGGGTCATTCATGCTGTTGCAGATGATAAGTTTTTATTCTTGTTTATGGTTGAGTAATATTTCATTGTATATATTTAGCACTTTTTTATCCCACTCATCTATTGATGGGCTTCTATATCCATGTTGCTTCTATATCCTGGCTATTGTAAATAATGCTCCAATGAACTTAGGAGTGCATATAAATTTCCATATTACTGTTTGGGATCTCTTTGCATATAGTATACCCAGAAATGGAATTGTTGAGTCATAGGGTAGTTCTGTTTTTTAATTTTTGAGGAACCTCCATACCATTTTTCATAGTAGCTACATCAATTTGCAAATCCACCAATAATGCAGGAAGGGTTCCATTTTCTCCACGTCTTTGCCAACACTTGATTATGGTTATTAATAATACCCTCTTGAGAGGTGTGAGATGATATCTTATTATGAATTGAATTTGCATTTCTCCAATGACTGGTGACATTGAGCATCTTTTCATGTGTCTATCATCTGTATGTCCTTTTTGGATCATTTGGGGGTGTCTTTTGTTTTTTGGATTTTTTTTTTGGTGTTTCTGATCTTAAAGGCTTTTAGCTTTTCCTTGTTGAATATAATGTTAGCTATGGGTTTGTCATATATGCACTTTATTACATTGAAGTATTTTCTCTCTATTTCCACTTTGCTATGAATTTTTATCATAAATGAATGCTGGATTTTGCCAAGTGCTTTATCTGCATCTATTGATATGAACATGTAATTTTTATTCTTTATTTTGTTTATGTGGTGTATCACATAATTGATTTGTGAATATCGAAGCAACTTTGCATCTCATGAATCAATTACACTTGATCAGATGTGTACTCTTTTTAATGTATTGCTGAATTCAATTTGCTAATCTTTTATTGAGAATTTTCACAATTATGTTCCTTTTTACTCTTTTTTCTCCTGTTCTTTCTCCTTCTTCTTCCCCCTCCTTCTTTTGAGTAATGTCTTCATTTAGTTTTGGAATCAGGATAAAGGTAGCCTCATAAGATAAGCAAGGGAGCCTTTCCTTCTCTTGTATTTTTTAAATAGTTGAGAAGGATAAATGTTAATTCTTCTTAGAATGTTTAGTAAGATTTACCGTTGAAGCTATTCAGTCTAGAACTGCTGTTCATTGTGAGTTTTTAAATTAATATTATGATTTCTTTAGTAGTAATCAGTATGATCAGGTTTTCTATTTCTTCTTTATTCAATACTGAAATATCGTATGTTTCTAAGAATTTATTTCTTCCCATGATACATTTAAGATGAAAATTGGCATCATGTATGGAAAGAACTATGAAAGTGAGTTGAACAGTGGTACTAAATGTATGCAGATAGTTATACCACTCAATAGGAAAAAAAGTTAATTAAAAAATATGTGGAGGATCTGAAGAGACATTTTTACAAAGACATAAAGACATTATAAGTTGTACATGAAAAAATGATTAAAATCACTAATCATCAAGAAAATGCAAATCAAAATCATAGTGTGATATCAACTCACACCTGTTAGAATAGCTATTATCAAAAACAATAAGTGTTGGCATGGTGGAGAAAGTGAAACCATTGTGCACTGTTGGTAGAAATGTAAATTTGTATAACCACCATGGAAAACATTATGGAAATTACCCCCAAAATAAAAAATAAAACTAATATTTGACCCTAAAATTCTGCTTTTGGATATTTATAAAAAATAAGCAAACAAAACTAAGAACATTAACTTAAGAAGATATATGCACCCAAATGTTTTTTGCAATATTATTTATGATATGGAAACAACTTAAATGTTCATCAGTAAGTGAAAGGATAAAAATGTGATATATATGTATGTATAGATATGGCATACAAGGTCTATCCAGAAAATATCCAGCCATATTTTATGAACAATAGAGACATTTATTAAAGAAGGTACAATATACAAGAATAATTTTATATAGGACAATAGTGCCTTTGTTCCTTTCAGATTAGGCACCTTGGGATCTCACACAGTTCTCCCGATCACCATTAGCTGTCCCATAATATTTTTCTGAATTTTATCAACAGTCTGAAATTTCTTCCCTTAAAGGTGACTTTAGTTTTGGAATAGCCACAAGTTTTAGGGCACCAAATCTGGGCTATAATGGGGCTGAGTCACCTGGGTGGTTTGATATTTTGCCAAAAATAATCTGCACAAGACATGAAGCATAAGGGGTATATTGTCATGATAAAGCTGCCAATCACCAGTTGCTCTTAGCTGCAGCCTTCTGAATCACCTAAATAGTTTCTGTGGGGGAATGTTCAAGCTTAAAGCAAAATTTTATGCAGATTTCATTTAGAATGCAATGGCCACACAGTACACATGCTCACTCAAGTGAGTCTATAGCCCCCATTCTTTAGTACAGTGAAGTCATTATTGTTCACACAGGAGCATTCCAGTCCACTATCCTTAGCTGCCAGGTTACATTGATATCACATAAGTGATTCTCATTATATTTACAATGACTGGACTTTTTCTGGACAGACCTCATATATGTATATATACAATGGAATATTACTCTTCTATGCAAAATAACAAAATCTTATAATTTATGATAACATGGATGGACCTTGAGGATATCATGCTAAGTAAAATAAATCAGACAAAGGAAAATACCACAACCTCTTCACTTTTATGTCAGATTTCAAACAACAACAATGACTAGTGGGAAAAAACACACTCAAAGATAATAGAGCAGACTGCTTATTGCCAAAGGTGGGAAGTGGAAGGTGGGAGAAACAGATGAAGGAGGTAAAAAATTATGAACTTTGAGCTATAAAATAATGCAGTTTTGAGGATGTAATGTACAGCATGGTGATTATACTTAATAATACTGTATTGCATATTTGAAAGTTTACTAAGAGAGTATATCTAAAATTCTTATCATAAGAAAAATAATTGTAGCTATGTATGATGATAAATGTTAACTAGACTTATTTTGATAATCATTTCTCAATGTATATAAATGTTAAATCATTATGTTGTACCCTTGAGCATAATATGTTATACCTGAATTGTACCTTAATAAAAATTACTCAATCAAAAATGTATGCAGAGAGATAAGATTCAAAGTCTTGAAGTAAGTAACTACATTAAAGAGATGATGGCACAAACCAGAAAGGTAAGACCTTTGGAAAATTTGAAATTGCTTATTGGAAAGTGGGAAAAATTCTGGAATTTATTTTAGAATATTCAATTTGTGGTTCTATACCATACAGAGAGAAAACAAACTGTTTCTCCTTTTTAAATATTGTTTGGTTTAAGTTCTAGCAGAAAACAAGGCTAAACAGAAAGTTTAAAATACATAGGTGATTGTGTACCCCTGTATTTGTTAAAACACATATTTTAAAATATGTTTAATCTCCAACATCACAACTCGTCAATACTAAGTGCATGGAAAAGAAAATTGTCATTTTTATGTAATTATAGCAGACCAGTGAATTTGCAACCAGATGCTACTTCTTATAACAACAGATGTCACAGATGATACAATGAATTATTGAAACTGTTTCCAACAAAATGGTTAAAACAATCTTCAATCAGGTCAATAGCATACAGCTGTTTTTCAAAATGCATAGTAGCTAATTTTCTTTACTTCACATGACAATAACAGGCATTTTTAGAACTGTGTTAATGCACCTGGAAACCCAGAGTCACTGAACTCATTTGCTGTATTGATGATCAAAATCCAATCTTGAAAAAACTTGGAATCAAAGCTTGATACCCCACTGGACTTATAATCATATATATTCTAAATTCCTAAAATCACAGACCTTAATGTTATTGTATATTTCTCTGAAGAATATAAAATCTGGAACACTCTTCAGTGATATGTGCCCCTATCCTATTGAGTGTCTTAATGCAGCTATATGGTAGTTAAGTCATGTGGTGGCTGATTTCATTCATCTATTATCATCATATTGAATAATTTTCCAATCAATATACATAAAGAATGAAATAATATACCAAGTAATATTAAATTTCACCAATTAACAGTGGCATGATTCATGTATCAAAAGAACAGAAGAATCAGTCAACCAGCATTTAATTCTAGAGTACAGTATTATGCTGGCTACCATGAAAAATTATAAAATATTTATTTGTTATATTATTGTGAAGTTTTAGGGGTTAAATATGAATAATGGGTTGTAAAGGTTAAAGGTGTCAATTACTAGCATAGGGTAAACCTTAACAGTTAATTTTTTAAATACATATGTTTAGCAAATTTAAGAGTGGGCAAGCCTCAAAGTAGACTTTCTGAGGTGTGTGATGGTATAATATCTGGATTTAAAGGACTTGCTTTCTGAGATGGTTGGAAAGCATGTTAGGCATACAGTATTTTAAAAGCACAAAACTAAAAAGCATATTTAGAGAAGTATTCTAATCTCTATGATACCAGAGAGAATATGAAGTATTTTGTGTTTGTGCATACTTGCATGCAAACTATGGACAGATCCTGGAGTTCCTGGAATACAGGAAAATAAATGTATTATTAATACTAAAAAATAAATATAGAATTTTAATTTTGAGCATGATAAATTGATAAGAAAACTGTTTCGGAAAAAAAGGAAAAAGTGAACCAAAAACATAGATGTGTAATAATAATCCCAGAGTGAAGGATTTTGAACTAAATTATGAAATGGAATTTTAGTATGAGAAATGAATTCATTGCCCAGTTAAATTTTAAAAATGTCACTAAATATATAAGAAAAAGTTATGCCCTGATCAGTAGGCTTCAGTTCCAGTTAGCACCACACCTCCTTTTTAAGTTTTTAAATGTAGCAGTCTTTTAAAATCTTCAGAATTAGATTATGAATACCTAAATACCAACTACTTGGCTATAACAATTTATTCTTTTTAATATTCTGTTCATATTCTTAAAAATAAAATATTAAATTTCAGTTATTGATGACCAATTGTAAATAAAACCTTAAAAATTCGCCAAAATATCAGAAATTAACTCTTTTAAAGGATAAAGACACCACATTATATCTACCATAAGGAATGACTAAGTATCTTACAGGCAGAGTCTGATAATCAAGTTTAATGTAGTTACTGAAAACTTTAAATATTTAAGAATGGAAGAAAGTTCCAGCAAGATGGTGGAGGAGTAAGTGGAGCTGCACCAATCCTCTCCCAGGTCGCATCGAATTACTTTTTGGGAGAAAATGTCAGCTGGTATTACCAACAGAACACCAGCTGGAAAGAAGCCCTATAACCAAGGACAGAACAGAAGAGGCTGCTTCATCACAATGTGACTGGTAGGAATCTCAAATGCAAAAGGGCTGGCTGGGTCACCACTGGAGGCAGCAGTTGAAGGAATGGAGCCAGTGGCTCCAACTGAGAAGGGGGGAGGGATTCTGGTCCCCCAGCAGGTTTCCCAGCTACAGCAACACAGGGAATAGTAGAGCAGCATCCAGCTGAGAAGGGCAGAAAGCAGTGGAGTTTACTAGCCTAAGAAAGCACTGGAGACAGAGAACTACTAGCAAAAAATACCTTGGCACCCACCTACCGTGGGATCCAGCAGAGGGAGGGTGGAGAGGACTGAAGATGCGTGGGGAGAGTTTGCACCAGTGCTTGGAGGAGAGAAGTGGGGAAGCAGCTGTGGGGCTCCCAGTGCTGACTCATCACTCACACCTCAGGCGGACTGCACTGCACTATGCGGCTTCTGTAAGAGGGTCCTCATAGTCCCGCCCACTGGAAGCAATCTTCCCCATCCAGCAGTGCCTGAGCCTGGTGCCTAATCACAATTCTTTGATTTACATCTAAATAAACCTCTCTTGCCCTGCCCTGTCTGAACGTAGATACAATAGTTGGTACCTTAAGAGATATCTGTCACCCAGCAGTTCCTGGGCCTGGTGGCTGATTACAAACTCTTTAACTTACAGCTAGGTCAGACAGTTAGCCCCACACAGTGGCAAGTGAACCTGGTGGCTGATCGTGGATTCATAGGTTCACAACTGAGTTGGTTTATCCCATCCAGTGGCCCCTGGGCCTGGTGGCTGATCACAAACTCACTGGATTACAATTGACTGGTCAAGTCTAGCTATGTGGCTCCTTAGCCTGGCAGCTGATCACAGATTCACTGGATTACAATAGAATCTTTTAGTCGAGCCCAGCACCACCTGAGCCTGGTGGCTAATCACAAATTCACTGGATTACAATTGGATCTTGTTGCCTAGCCCAGTGGCACCTGAGCCTGGTGGCTCATTAGAGATTCATTGATTTACGTCTGAATCTGTCCTACCAAGCTGCACCTGAGCTAGCAGCTGATCCATTTGATTACAATTGAACCTCTCTGTAGTCCAGCAGGGCCTGAGTTTAGTAGCTGATTTATTGATTTACAACTGAATCGGTCTGTCATCCTAAACTGCATCTGAGCCTGGTGGTGGATCACAGACCAATAGGATTACAACTAAATCAATCCTTCCAGCCTAGCAGTTTCTTAGCTTGGCAGTTGATCACAGTCTGATTGGATTATAATGAAACCTAAAAACAGTGAGAAAAAAAAACAGTCCATCACAAAAAGGAAAGGAGAAATCCCTAGAAAGATCACTAAATAAAACAGAGGCAAGCAAATTATCAGATATGGAATTCAAAATAATGATAATAGAGAAACTAAATGAGTCAAGCCAGCTCAAAGAAAACTATAAATTACTCCAGGGGAACTACGAAGAACTCCAAGAAAGCTACAAGGAACTTACTGAGAACTACACCAACATTAAAAAGGACATAGATATTATTACATTTTATGTTGTCCTGCAGCTCTCTTAAAACCTCTTCATTCTTGTTCAGTCTTTTTTCATTCTTTTGTACTGTCTTGGAATATTTTTCTACATTGTCTTCCAGCTCACTGATCCAATCCTCAGCTTCCTCTAGCCTGCTGTTGATTCCTTCTACTATATTCTTCAATTCAGAAATTGTATTCTTAATTTTCTCCTGGCTCTCAATGATAGTTTCTAAGTCCTTTTTAATGCTGGTGTAGCTCTCGGTAAGTTCCTTGTAGCTTCTGTGGAGCTCTTTGTAGTTCCCCTGGAGTTGTTTATAGGTTTTTTGTTTTTTTTTTTTGGAGCTGGCTGAGCTTGTTGATCTTCTCCATCATCATTATTTTGAATTCCATATCTGATAGTTTGTTTGACTCTGTTTCATTTAGTGATCTTTCTGGGGATTCCTCCTGTATTTTTGGTGATGGACTGATTCTTTTCTTCCCCACTTTGGTGTCTGATGTTGCTTGTTTGTCTTTTGGATTAATTTGCTTTGATTCCTTGCCTTTGTGGAGCACCCTTCTATGTTCATGAATGGAAAGAATTAACATCATTAAATTGTCCATACTACCCAAAGAAATCTATAGATTCAATGCAATCCCAATTAAAATACCAATGACAGACTTCACAGAAATAGGAAAATACTTCAAAAATGTATATGGAACCAAAACTGCCCACAAAAGCAACAGCAATCTTGAGAAAGAAGAACAAGGTAGGAGGAATCACAATACTGGACTTCAAACTATACTACAAGGCTACTATCATCAAAACAGTCTGTTACTGGCCTAAGACTAGACATATAGACCAATGGAACAGAATAGAGAGCCAAGAAATAAACCCAGGACTCTATGGTCAATTAATATTTGGCTAAGGAGGAAGGTACATAAAATGGAGTAAAAACACTCTCTTCAACAAGTGTTTTTGGGAGAACTGGACAGCAACATGCAAAAAAATAAAACTAGACCACCAACTTATACCATACACCAGAATAAACTCAAGATGGATGAAGGATTTAAACATAAGCAGTGTCACCATAAAGGTTCTGGAGAAAAATGTAGGCAGTAAAGTTTTAGATATCCTACACAGAAATATGTTTACTGATACTTCTCCAAGGGCAAAGGAAATCAAAGAACAAATCAACAAATGGGACTACATCAAACTGAAAAGTTTCTGTTCAGCTAAAGAAAACACCACCAAATTGAAAGGGAACCAACTGTATGGGAAAACATATTAGCCAATGATACCTCAGACAAGGGTCTGATCTCCAAAATATATAAAGAACTAATGCAACTCAACACTAGGGAGACAGACAGCCCAATTAAAAATTGGGCAAAGGACCTGGACAGAAAACTCATTGAGGGAGACATACAAAGGACCCAAAGGCATATGAAAGAATGTTCAACATCACCAGCTATCAGAGAAATGCAAATTAAAATCACAATAAGATACTACCTCATACCTGTCAGAGTGGCCATCATCAACAAATCAACAAACAAATGTTGGCGAGGATGTGGGGCAAAGGGAACCCTGGTGCACTGTTGGTGGGAATGCAGGCTAGTGCACCCACTATGGAAAACAGTATGGAGGTTCCTAAAAAACTAAAAATGGAACTGCCTTTTGATCCAGCAATTCCACTACTAGGAATACCTGAAGAATTCTGAAACACCAATTCATAAGAACCTATGTTCCCCTATGTTCATAGCAGGGCTATTAACAAGAGCCAAGTGTTGGAAACAGCCTAAATGCCCATCAATGGATGATTGGACCCAAAAACTTTGGTACATTTACATAATGGAATACTACACAGCAGAAAGAAAGAAGGAACTCCTCCTACCCTTTGCAACAACAAGGATGGAACTGGAGAGTGTTATGCTTAGCGAAATAAGCCAATTAGTGAAAGAAAAGTGCCATATGATCTCACCCATTACAGGGCAATAATGAACAAAACAAATAAGCAATACAGAACTAGATACATGAATACAATGAATAGACCTTCAGTTGGCAGAAGGAAGGGGGAAGGGCATAGGAGGAGGCAAAGAAGGGGAGCAGTTTAGTCAAGGAACTAGCATGGAAGAACCGTGGACATGGATAACAAGTGATATTGACTTTGTGGGGGAATGGGTGGGTCGGGAAGAGGACAGAGGGGAAGAGAAAGGTGATGGATATCGTTGTAATACAACAATGACAAAATTAAATTTAAAAAATAAAATAAAATAAATAAGAGGAAAAAAAAAAAAAAGGAACAGAAAAAACCAGATACTTCAGAGGAAAGTGTATAGCACTTAACTTACTTATCAGGAAGACATTAAAAAAAAAAAAAAAGGTAAAATATGGCCCAGACAAAGAACAAAAAACAGTAATTAATAGAAATGTCCTTGAGAAGCTCAGAAGTTGAACTTAAGAGACTTTAAATCCATTATTTTAAATATATTCAAGGAACTATACAAAACTATATCTAAGGAGCCAAAGGATAGGACATTTAACTATGTCACCAAATATAGAACATTAAAGAGATAAAAATTATAAAAAGGGAGAGAAAACTGGACATGTTAAAAAATGTAATTTGGCAACTCTGGAAATCAGATTCTCCCTCCTCCACAGAGTTTAGGTGTCATTGCTATTTGTTTATTCCTTTTATTAACAAATAAAAAAAAAAGATTATTTTTATACCACATTTTGTTTATCCATTCATGAGTTTATAGATATTCAAATTGTTTCCATTTGTGGCTATTACGCATGATGTTGCTATGAACACTAGTTTAAAGTCTATTTAGTCTGATCTCATTAGTATAGCCATTTTAGCTCTCATTTGGTAACTGCAACATATATATTTCCCCATCATTTACCTTTTGAACTATTTGTGTTTTTGACTTTAAGAGTGTCCTTTGGAGATATGTGTGTGTGTGTGTGTGTGTGTGTGTGTGTGTGTTTGTATGATATATCATATGAAATATATTTTGGTCCTCTGAATGAACAAATATATATTTCTGATAAATCATAATATAATAATATTATAGTATAATTTCACAATATTAACCTCAAAGTAATACAAAGGTGACCTTGTAAAAGGAAGGCCATTATTTCATTAAACAAATGATTGTTAAATCCTACAACTTGTCATGTACATCTAGGGAGAAATAATATAATTAAATAAAAATAAATAAATAAAATAATTACATTTTTAGATAGAAACAAGAAAATACAGTAATGACTTAATATAATATTTTGGTGTTATTTACTAAATTGGATATAAAAATATAATTTTATGGTGGTATTATCAGGTAAGAGGACAAGGAAAGAAAAGCTAAAATTCCTTTATCTTGTTTTACAAGGTATGAAAAGAAGCACACATACATTTGAGAGAACTGGAAAAGGATGGTATCTTTAGGGGAAACCATGAGATGATAAAGGGTCCGATCAGTGAAGAGGCTGAGGACACATACACATAGTAATGTGTTCGTCATGAAGAAAAACACTAACAGAAGGGTTCAGGAAGGAATAAATCAGTGGAGGGTTTGGTGGGGATGAAGAATGTAGCAGCAGTTGCATTGACCATAAATGATGAAAAAAAAAAAAAAAGAACTTACCAGAGTTAGTTGACAGTATGGTTTATGATAATAAATTCATATAACCTAAGGATTCTGCTATTAGGCTGGAATTCCTGGAGGCTGTGGTGTTGAGATGAGAGTGGACCTTCTCACCATCAAGGTGAGAAGGGGCATGTGACGGAGAACTCTGGCTAGCCAACTGGAGTGAATGCATCAATAGTACCTCTTATTTTGATAGACACATGCAGAGGGTAGAGAAGTAAATTGGGTTCATTCATCCAGGCAAGAAAAATATCTGGTGAAAGTGTCTAGATATTACATATGTTTGGAGTCCTGTGTGGCTGAAGCAGAGTGCTTGAAAGAGGGAGTGGCAGAAGTTGAAGTCAGAGTAGAAAAAAGGGTTATATAAGTTGCCCTTAGGTCAAAGTAAGGATTTTAGCTTTTATTCAGTGTTATATTGGAAATTGCTGGAGGATTTTGATCAGCAAAGTAGCACATATTGTTTTTAAAAAAGCTCTAGCACTGTGTTGATATTAGATTCTGGGGTCAAAGGTGGAAGAAGGAAGCCCAATCATAATAATAATCCAGGCAAGAGATGATGGGTCGTGAACTGAAATGGAATAGTGAGCATTGTTAGACCTGGGTGGTGTCTATATGTACTGTGAAGGTATAGCCAACAAGATATTCTGATGTTATTCATGGGAAAAAAAAAAAAAAAAAAAAACAGAGCCAAAGAGAATACCTCGTTTTGGCTTAAGCAATTGAAAATTATTTCATGTCAGGCACACAATCTTTTCTCTAGAATTCTTTTTATTTTTTAAAGATTTTATTTATTATTTTTAGAGAGAGGGGAAAGGAGAGAGGAAGAGAGGGAGAGAGACATCCATATATGGTTGCCTTTCACCTGCCTCCAGCCACGGACCTGGCTGGAGACCTGGCTTGCAACCTGGTTATGTGCTCTGGCTGTGAATCGAACCAGCGACCTTTGGGTTCACAGGCTGGTGGTGCCTGTCCATTGAGCCACCAGACAGGGTTCTTTAGAATTCTTTAGCAGCCTTGACATTCTTTTAAAAGAACCACTATTTTATATACCTAATCTAAATATCTTTAGTTCTAATGAAAAGTGAATCGACAAGTTATGTAATTTTTGATTATCTAACAATAAGAATAGAATTTAGAGACATTTTAATTGGCTATGAAGAGAAAAACTGAGCAAAAATTATTTTTGACTCCACTCCAACTAAACATTATAACTTTCCCTGGTTGAGCAATCTAATCTAATTCTCTCAACTAAACAATAGGAAAATTGGGAATTGTGGAGTTAGTGCTAGAGATGCAGTGCCAGTAATGAGTGAAGTTGTTACAACCAGAACTTCAGTGTCCCATATATTCAGCCTAGTGATGTTTCCACTTAACCCTGTTGGTTGATGTGATATAAAACATTTAGTCACTGGAGCCATCTCCAAAGGGTTCAATATGCTTAATCATTTCCACTTGTCTTGCTGCCTGCATTGCCTACACTATTTTTGTGAGAGAGCTTGGTTTTTATGATTTTATAATGCAGAAATTTTGGGAGTTTGAAGATTCTGCAAGACAGAACTTCTAGCTTTTCTTACCTTCTCACTCAGTCTTTGAACTTTAATCAATATCATGAAGATTTTTTTTTTCACAAGGCTGAAAAATTATTTGATGGATTATTTTATTCAAAACTGTTGAGCATATGATGTTCCTGGTAAAGGTGTTCTAAGATCACCAAAGGACCAAAATACTAATGGTATTCAGTTATCTGTGTTGAAAAACAGATACTTTGCAAAGCGTTTTAGTGCAGTTCTGTTCTAGGATTAGAATGGGTATGCATGTTAGTGTGAGTAAACTCTGGGGTGCTTTCAGGTACAGTGCAAGCTACCACATCAGAGTATGCTCCTTGACTGAATAAGCAACACCCAGTGCAGAGCAATTTGCCTCTAGCCTGGACCTTGAAGGTCCAGGCTTTAGACAAATCACTCTCTGGGCCAGCTCTTCTGCCTCCTACAACATTAGGGACTACAGATGAGGTGCTGCTTTCCCAGTCACCAATTTGGAGAGCATTGGGGAAGGTATGGAAAAGGTAAAGTTCAGAATTCTTCATAGTGATATGGTCTTCCAGCCTCACCACAGCTTTTTATTTAGTCCATACAAAAGGTTTGTAAAATTATTTTCCATTCCTTTTACCTGACATTTCTTATTTGGGGTCCCATATCCATCCTGTGTCCCTGAATATTTTAATATATATTGTTATATTGGCATTTTTGCAATCAGTGAATCAATAATCCAAAAACATTTATTTATAGGTAGACAGAGAATATTTATTTTATAAAGATGTTAGTGTACATTTAGTGGCTTAAAATAATACAGTATGCTGATAATATATCTTTATGTCTGATCATCAGAAAAGGGTATATTAAAATCATTGTTGTGGTTTTACTTAAAAAAAAAGTTATACTTCTTCAATTTCACTAGTTGTTATTGGCCTATTCAGGATTTCTGCTTCTTCTCATTTGAGTTTCAGTATGTTATACATTTCCAGAAATTTCTCCATTTCACATGGGTTGTCAAACTTCTTCTCATATAGCTGAATGCAGTGATTTCTTACAATTCCTTGTATTTCTAAAGTATCAGTTGTGACTTCTCCTCTGTCCTTTCTGATTTTGTTTATTTGGGTCCTCTCTTTTTTTCATAATGAGTCTTGTTAATGGTTTGTTGATCTTGTTTATCTTTTCAAAGAACCAGCTTCTGGATTTATTGATCCTTTGAATTGTGCTTTTAGTCTCTTTGTTGTTTAATTCTGCTCTGATCTTGATAATTTCCTTCCTTCTACTTGCTCTGGGCTTTGTTTGCTGTTGCTGTTCTAGTTCTTGTTGGTTAGGTTGTTCGTATGAGTGTCTTCTAGCCATTTTAGGTAGGCCTATATTGCTATGAATTTCTCCATAAGGACTGCCTTTGCTGTGTTCCATAGGTTTTGGGGTATTGTGAATTCATGTCCATTTGTTTCCAGATACTTTTTTGATTTCTTCTTTCTCATTCCTTGCTTAATGGCATGTTATTCATTCTTTTTTTTTTTTTTTTCAGATTTAAAAAGAAATTAATTTTATTGTTATTGTATTACATCCATCCCTTTTTGTTTGTTTTTTAAATTTTATTATTGTTGTATTACATCCATCCCCTTTTTGCTCCCCTCTGTCACCCTCCCCACCCACCCTTTCCCCCCAAAATCAATCCCACCTGTTGTCCATATCCATGATTCCCTTATACTAGGTTCTTGTCTAAATTGCTCCCCTTTCTTGCCTCTTCCTCCCCCCTTCCCCCAACCCCCTTCCCCCTGATCACTGAAGGCCTATTCACTATATTCATATATTTGGTTCTGTTTTGCTTGTTGTTAGTTTTGTTCATTATTGTCCTGTAATGGGTGAGATCATCTGGTATTTGTCCTTTATGAATTGTATTGTTTTTGGATTTTTTCTTTGAGATTAGTTTCTAGTTTCAAGCCATTGTAATATGAGAAGATGCTTGGTATGATTTCCATTTTCTTGGATTTGTGGAGGCTTGTCTTGTGAGCTACCATGTGGTATATTTTAAAGAATGTTCCATGTGCATTTGAAAAGAATGTGTATTTTGCTTCTTTGGGGTAAAAGACTACTATACATCGGTTAGGTCCATTTCCCCTAGAGTGTTGTTCAACAATGCCACAACATCTTTGGGGATTTTTTGTTTGGAAGATCTGTCCATTGTTGATAGTGGGGTATTAAAATCCCCTACTATTAGGGTGTTGCTGTCTATATCTTTCTTAAAGTCTTCCAAGATTTTCCTTATATATTTTGGAGCTCCTATGTTGGGTGCGTTTATGTTTACCAGAGTTATTTCTTCTCGATGGATTGTTAACTTAAGTATTATGAAATGTCCATCTTTGTCCCTTTTTATGGCCTTCATTGTAAAATCTATTTTGTCTGAAATCAGTATTGCTACTACAGCTTTCTTTTTCATGTCCATTTGCTTGATATATAGTTTTCTATCCCTTCACTCTCAATCTGTGTTGATCTTCTGTTCTGAGGTG
Source organism: Noctilio leporinus (assembly GCA_004026585.1). Lineage (NCBI taxonomy): Eukaryota > Metazoa > Chordata > Mammalia > Chiroptera > Noctilionidae > Noctilio > Noctilio leporinus. The sequence goes on along the minus strand of PVIW01008024.1, from coordinate 3,416 downwards.
GGTCTCTTGAAGACAGCATATACATGGGTCATGTTGTCTTATCCATTCAGCTACCCTATGTCTTCTGATTGGTGCATTTAATCCATTTACATTTAAGGTGATTATTGATTGATACTTATTCATTGCCATTTTCTCCCTTTGTGTCTGTATTCCTCTTTGGCTTTCTCTGTTTCTTCATTTTATTTTTTTACTTATTTTTATAGCAGACCCTTTAGCATTTCTTGCAATGCTGGGTTGGTGGAGATGTATTCTTTTAGTCTTTTTTTCTCTGGGAAACTCCTTATTTCTCCTTTTATCTTGAATGAGAGCCTTGCTGGGTAGAGTATTCTTGGTTGCAGGCCTTTGTTTACCATCACTTGAAATACTTTTTGCCATTCCCTTCTGTCCTGAATTGTTTCTGTTGAATAATCATTTGATAGCCTTATTGGAGCCCCCTTATATGTTATTTGTCATTTTTCTCTTGATGCTTTTAGGATTCTCTCTTTGACTTTGAAATTCGCCATTTTAATAATAATGTGCCTTGGTGTTGGTCTGTTTGCATTGATCTTCATTGGGACCCGCTTGGTTGTTTTCTTGATGGATTGTTTTTTTAAATATTATAAAAGTCCTTCTTTGTCTCTTTTTATTTCCTTTATTGTGAAATCTGTTTTGTCTGATATAAGTATTGCTACCCCAGCCTCCTTTACATGTCCATTTCCTTGAAATATATTTTCCCATCTCTTCACTTTTAGTCTGTGTCTATCTTTTGTTCTGAGGTGGGTCTCTTACAGACAGCATATATGTGGATCAAGTTTTTTTATCCATTCAACTACCTTATGCCTTTTTATTGGTGCGTTTAATCCATTTTCTCCCAGCACACAATAGCCCTGGTCCAGATGGCTACACAGGTGAATTTTACCAAACATTAGGGAAGAACTAACTCCCATCCTCCTCAAACTATTCCAAAAAATCCAAGAAGAGTGAAGACTCCCAAACTCTTTTTATGAAGCCAGTATTATTCTAATTCCAAAACCTGGTCAAGACATAACTAAGAAAGAAAACTAAAAGGGGATGGATATAATACAACAATAAAATTAAATTTAATAAAAAAGGGGGGAAAAAAAAGAAAGAAAAACTCTAGGCCAATATCTATGATGAACTTAGATTAAAAAATTCTCAACAAAATATTGGCAAACTGGATCCAGCAACACATTAAAAAGATCATACACCATAATCAAGTGGGATTCATCCAAGGGATGCAAGGATGATACAATATTTGCAAATCAATAAATATATTACATAAACAAACTGAAAGACAAAAACCATATATGATCATATCAATAGATGCTGAAAAAGCATTTGATAAAGTACAGCACTCTTTTATATAAAAATGCTCAGCAAGATGGGAATAGAGGGACCGTACTGCAACACAATAAAGGCCATATATAAGAAACCTGAAGCTAACATCATACTCAATGGGCAAAATCTGAAAACCTTACCCTTAACATCAGTAACAAGGCAAGGATGTCCACTCTCTCCACTTCCAATCAACATAGTCTTGGAAGTTCTAGCCAGAAAAAATCAGACAAGAAAAAGGAATCAAAGGTATCCAAATTGGAAAGGAGGAAGTCAAACTGTCATTATTTGCAGATGACACGATAGTGTACATACAAAACCTGAAAGAGTCCACTAAAAAACTACTCCACCTAATAACTGAATTGGAAAATAGCTGGATACAAAGTCCATATCCAAAGTCAAGGCATTTTTATACACCAACAGTGAATCAGAGATAGAAGAAAGAAAACAAATCCCATTTACTATAGCAATGAGAAAAATAAAGCACTTAGGAATAGAATAAACTTAACCAAGGAAGTAAAGGACTTGTACTCAGAAAGCTACAGAACACTAAAGAAAGAAATGAAGAAAGATATAAGTAAATGGAGGCACATTCTATGTTCATGTTTGGGAAGAATTAACATCATTAAAATGTCCATACTACCCAAAGCAATCTACAGATTCAATGCAATCCCTATTAAAATACCAACATCATATTTCACAGAATTAGAACAAACACTTAAATATTCATATGGAGTCAAAAACGACCCCAGATAGCTACAGCAATCCTGAGAAAGAAGAACAAAGTAGGAGGAGTCACAATATCAAGCCATATTACAAAGCCATAGTAACCAAAACAGTCTGCTACTAGCACAAGAACAGACAAAGGATCAATGGAACAGAATAGAGAGCCCAGAAATAAACCCATGACTCTATGTGCGACTAATATTCCACAAAGGAGTAGGGGCATAAAATGGAGTGCAAATAGCCTCTTCAACAAGTGGTGTTGGGAGAACTGGACAGGCATATGCAAAAAAATGAAACTAGACCATGAACTTACACCATATACCAAAGTAAACTCAATATGGATAAGGCTTAAACATAAGCAGTGCCACCATAACAGCCCTAGAGGAAAACATATGCAAAAAATGTGCAGATATCCCACACAGCAAAATTTTCACTGAAATATCTCCCAAGGCAAGGGAAATAAAGCAACAAATAAACAAATGGGACTATATCAAATAAAAAGTTTCTGCTCAGCCAAAGAAAACATCGAGAAAATAAAAAGGGGGCCAACCATATGGGAAATCATATTTGCCAATGACACATCAGACAAGGGTTTGATCTACAAAATATATAAAGAGCTAATATGACTCAACACTAACAACCCAATTAAAAAATGAGCAAAGGGCCTGAACAGACATTTCTCCAAGGAAGACATACAAAGGGCCCATAGGCACATGAAAGAATGCTCAACATCACTAGCCATCAGAGAGATGCAAATTAAAACCACAATGAGATAGCACCTCATACCTGTCAGAATGGCCATCATCAACAAATTGACAAACACCAAGTGCTGGTGAGGATGTGGAGAAAAGGGATCCCTGATGCACTGCTGGTGGGAATGCAGACTCATGCAGCCACTAAGGAAGACAATATATAGTTTCCTCAATAACTAAGAATAGAACTGCCTTATGACCCAGTGATTCCACTTCTAGGATTATACCCAAAGAATCCTGAAACACCAGTTCAGAAGAACCTATGCACCCCTATGTTCATAGCCATGCTATTTACAATAGCCAAGTGCTGGAAATAACCTAAGTGTCCTTCTGTGGATGAATGGATCAAAAAACTTTGGTACAGTTACACAATGGCATTCTATGCATCAAAAAGAGAGAACTCCGCCCTGGCTGGTAGCACAGTGGATAAGGTGCCGGCCTGCGAACCCAAAGGTCGCAGGTTCGATTCCCCAGCCAGGGCACATAACCAGGTTGCAAACCAGGTCTCCAGTCAGGTCTGTGGCTGGAGGCAGGTGAAACACAACCATACATTGATGTCTCTCTCCCTCTCTGCCTCTCTCCCTTCCCCTCTTTCTAAAAATA
>PVIW01008023.1:0-65500 GCA_004026585.1 Noctilio leporinus | reverse complement strand
ATTTTTAGAGAGAGGGGAAGGAAGAGAGGCAGAGAGGGAGAGAAACATCAATGTATGGTTGCCTTTCACCTGCCTCCAGCTACAGAGCTGGCTGGAGACCTGGCTTGCAACCTGATTATGTGCCCTGGCTGGGAATCGAACCAGCAACCTTTGGGTTTGCAGGCCAGCACCTTATCCACTATGCCACCAGCCAGGGCTTAGATAATATTTCTTAAAGACTCTGTTAAGCTTCTTAAGAAAAATGTTGAAACTTGGAACCCCCAATGATGCTACAGCCTTGAGAAGCTGCTCTTCTGGTAAGATGTGTTTAGGCGTAGGACTCTATCTGTGGGAGGGAATCATTTTGCTCATCTTCCCAGAATCCCTGTGAAACTGCCTGGAATCATGATCACTCACTGCGCTCCCCACCAGTAGGGGATGGGCACCTCGCCCCAGGGACCCTGGAACAGTGAGGACAGAGATGGGCCTGCTTTCTTGTGTTTGTCAGCTCTCTCTCAGTAGCTCAGAGTTCTGGTTTAGCTGCTTTCTCAGCAGAGGCTGGGCACCAGAAGCTGTTAGTCAGCAGAGTGTTCCTGGTGGGTTCACATTCTATCCTCTTTCAGATGTAGGTTCCTGCTGGCTTTGGGTTTAAGGAGGGCTGTGTGCATCTCTCAGTGGACTGGGGGTGGGATACTGCCTCTGGAGATTCTAAGGAAAATGTAGACACCTCCTGTCCTGCCCCACACAAGCCATTGCTGCCTTTAGTCTCAGGGGACCAGTGATGAATTATATGGGTGAAAATATTAAAAGAGGGTTACTATTTACAGGATACTTTGCAGAAATACCATGTTTCAGCTGACTGATGATCAAGAAGTTGTTAATTACAAGGGAAAATTTGTTTATAAACTGAGATTAGGAGAAAAGACCCGAGTTGTGGATCATTTCTGTGTTCTCGCTGCAGTTGGAGTTTATTGAAAGTGTGGCTAGCCTGGACCTCTTTCTTTCCCTAAAGCTGTCCTTGGCCAGAGTGGCTACAGCAGGACCCAGGGATGTTACCTGACCTTTTTTGCTACCTGAGATCATGAGTAGAGAAGGGCAGGAGTGTGAGGTCAGAAAGAACCCTCCAGAACATCTGGCTTAGAGCTAAAAGAATGGCCAGCCCAGGGCAAAATAGCCAAGAAACAGAACTCTGTAATCTTTTCTTGACTTTTCTCTGATTTCTAGACCTTCTACTTACCTCAAACTTCTATGTTTGAAGGGTTTTCCTGTCTCTCCTAATGACAAATTAGTTAGGGGCTTGGTGAGTTATTCCTATCGAGAGTACAGTTCTTTCTTTTTAACTGAAAAAGGGATGTCACTTCAGCCAAAACAAGGATGAGGCAATGGTGAGTTTGAAACTCAGCAATGGAGATATTTGAGGGTTCTGCTCAATAGCCTACCCCACAGGCACCTGCCCTCAGCCTCCTCTTCCACATTAGGCTGCCCTGGGCTTTAAACCAACACCCTCCAGGGTACAGGCCTAGACATGGGCACCCTGGTTGCTGTATTGACCAAACATCAGGCTGAGATGAAGTCATGCCTGTAGGCTCCAGACTCCAGGGAGCTTAGAGCCCAGGGACTCTGCTGGCATCAGCTGCTGCAGAGCCACATTGTTCTCTGGCCTCACTAGCCTTCTTGCTCCCACCTTGCTAAGGGGTGGCCTTGCTAATTCATTAAGGACCCTTCTTTGGACAGGCTTTTCATTAAGAGCCTCTTAAAGGGCCTCACTGGCCTGGTTCTCAACCTTTCATCCTATATCTGGGGGGAGAGAAGGGACCAGGCTAGTGACCATTTCTCTGTGAGAACTTAGCTGGTGCCTGTGCTTAGCAGATGCTCAATAAATATTCTTAAAGTTCATCCCGAAAGTCAGTGTTCATCCTGAGAAGGGAGCACAAGGTTTATTTCACCCAGCTCACAGCCATGCTCCCATGCCATGCTGTTTACGTAGAGCTACAGGATTACATTGAGGTCCCTACTTCTCTCTGGTCACCAATAGCAAATGCAGTGACTACAGATGCTCATGATGGACAGATGTCCACAGCTACTGGGATGTTTAGTCCTTTGATTACAGGGCTATGTTGCCTGAAGTACTTACTATAAGCCTTGCATGGCTGTAGAATCTAGCATCGGAAGTTAGGACCTTTGGGGAAGTGCCTGGATCAACTTCTGATTTTAGTGTGGTCAGTCTGCAGCTCTGGGGAGCCCATGGTTTAAGTGAGCCATCTACAGCTCCAGGAAGAGGACACCTCCAGACAGTAAGAAACTGATCTTCAGTACTTTTCTTTTAGTAGATCAATCTTCTTTAATCCCCCAATTTCATGCAGTTTAACAAACACATCCCACATTTTAACATCATTTCTGTTTGTCAGATGTGTTCACCGTAAGTCATTTTACTACTTTCAATGCTTATTTTGTGTGTGTATGGCTTTTACCATTCTCAAAGTGTCATTTCCAATTAAAATGTGTTTTTTTAAAAAAAACAAACACCATATGGTTCCAGTTGAAGCATAATCAAAATGATGCAAAGAAAGAGAAATTCTCCTTACAAGCCTCCTAAAAATCAAGGCGATGCCTCTTGGCAGCCTTTGCTCTGAGCATTAGCCCCACATGTCCTTAGTGCCCTGTTGTTCCATCTTGGGTACCAGAGAAGTAAAGAAGTAAAGACTGTGCTTTGGCCCATCAGCTGAGCAGTGGAGCCCTAATGCAGAAGAACGTATCTGTGCTCAGCATCTTCCATCCCTTCATGCTCTCTCCAACTTCCCAGCTCTCTCTATTTGCAAATGTTTCTTCTAGACCATCTTCTCTATGGATGTTGGCACTAGCCAACAGGAAGCCATTTTTCAGGCCTTCTTATTGCCAAGGGCTTGCTCTAAGCCAGGGACATCAGATGTAGGCTCCTAAGGTCTCCCTGATTCTGTTCTCAGTTTGCCTTTTGCCCCAGGATCCCTACCCCTGCAACAGTTCCTGGGTGAGCATGCCCGCTGTTCCTCCCTTCCACATGACTACTGTATCCAGGTTCCAATAAGCATAGTTTCAGCATCTCTGGTTCTTTGAAGAAGACCTCATCATGCTTTTTAAACCTCTCCACACTCCTAGCCTTCCTGCAGTTGCTCTCAGTTCTCTGCCTCCAGTCACTCTGATGTCCTGCTGCCCACCGGGGAGGGATGGGAATGTGTGGGTCATAGGCCACCATCCTCAAATAGTTCCCTGGGCTGGTTTCCTTCTGACATTCCTTTAACAAGATGTTTTGAAGAGAGCATATATGGTTTAAGAGCTGCACAAGGGTGAGTTGACTTCCTTTATTGTAGTCATCACTAGTATAGAGTCTGATGGTGATAGCCATGGCCCCTTTTGCCTCTGTCACTCAATCTCCTACATTCACTTTGTCCCAGGCACCATGGAGCTCCATGACCTACTTCCTCTCTCTGGCCATAAGTTGATGTTGCAAAAACAATGTCCTTCCATCCTTGATCTTAGCTTCATCCTAGAGCTCAGCCCAGGGGTCCTTTCACCCCTGGGGTGCCTCTTTCACCACCAACCTGGCAAGTGTAACAGTAGTGAACAGGTGCTGAGGGTTTGACTTCTGTTCCAAGTATGGTTCTGCTAAGTGCTTTACTTGCATTATCTCCTCAACATCTTCCCAACAATCCTGTGAACCAGGTTCCTCTACTAGCCCCCTTTTCCATTGAGACACTCGTGTCTCAGAGAAGTCAAGCAGTTTGCCCAAGGGCATACAGCTTGTGTCAGGATTTAAGTTGCTTTCCCACTGAGCAGCACTCCCCTATGCTGCCTCCTCTTCATGTTTTTGCACATGTTGTTCCCTTGCTCAGACCTCCTTCCTTCCATTCTTCAGAGCCCAGCTGAAATCCCAGCCCCCTGTGGACACCCCGTTCTTCTATGGGCTCCCATAGCTCATGGAGCTCACGCTGCTCCCCATTCACCCCCTTGTGTTATTGTTCATGTTCATGACTCTGTTTCCCAATGGAGAGACCCCTTTTCAGAAGATGGCTCCCAGTGCGCTTCATCTCCCTCAGTGAGTAGCCTGCTTTCCCATATAATACATGCTCAACAAATTCTGGTTGTTGGTGATGTTTCTTTAAATTGGCCCCATTACTCATGAAGGTAGGAGCTCATTTCACTGAATTGATGTTGTGAAAAGCAACTTGAAGATTTTACTAACACAGCTCACTTTTTTCCGTCCCCCCAGATTTAATAGATAATTTAGTTCTGAAACAAAGAAAGAATAACATGTAGCTATTTCCATGAAAGGGTGTAGTGGAAACAAGAGAAATGGTTTAAAGCTGAGAAAGTCAAATCTATAAATAACATTCAGTATCAAAGATGCTGTCTCACTGGGAAAAAACATAATTCCCATTTTGAAGCCTGGTTTTGGGTCATCCTACCAAGTGTCCCCAGGGCCTCAGGACTCAGGGATGATGTCACTAGGCACAACCTCTTTTCTGCCCCTAAAGTCTGGGCTTCTGAGACTCCCTTCTGCCACTTGCTATTGGGCCGGCCCCATGTGACACCTCCCCTGAGCAGCCCACCCACTTCCCTTCCCAGGACATGACTTGAAGATAATGACAGCAGCCTGTTGTTGTTGTTATTGTTATTTTTTAAAACACTGCAGAATCAACCTTGGCAAACACTTGGAGCCCTTGAGATATATATATATATAGAGAGAAATGGAGGCATTTTTGTAGACATTAAGGCATCAAGAAGTTAAGAGACTGACCAATGACATCATTAAAAAAAAAACAAAAAACAAACAAACAAAAAAAACAGAAACAAACCCAAACACAGCATTCTACAAATAAAAGAACAGTGATCATTAGCCATCTGAACAACTTCACCATTAATTATGACTGGAGGGAGCCTGGACATCTGTTTTCATTTCCTCTAAGCATGCCAGCAGGTCTACAAAAGTTTCCTGTGCCCAGTCCTGTCCCCAGAGCTGTTTGTGGTCCCCAGAAGTCCCTGTCTACATATAATGCTTCTCCCAAAAAAAGGCAAATTTAAATCAATACCTAAGTGAAGATGCATATGGCTGATGTTTTTCCTAATACATGCAGCAAGGCATATACATTACTTGCTGCGATGGCCTATTGAACAGTTTGCCATCTTGAGTTTCCAGAGGAGACGCCCATGGGAGAGTTCACTGAAGAACTGTTAGTGCTTGGCAGCAGGAAATAGCGGTTGTAACCCTCTCTGCCCAGCCTCGTCTTCCCTGCCTGCTATATATAATGTGAGTAGCTCCATTAAGTTTCCTTCCAGGTACAAGACTCAATATATATTTTTGTAAATTCCATTATATTATCCATGGAAAAACTACAAAAAACACAGTGCAGAGGAAACGCTTCTTACAGACATGTTTATTTGTTGACAGAATTCATTGTCACCCAGGCAACAACAGAGCGTGTCTCAGGGCCTCTGCCTGGTGTGTGCAGAAACAACATTGCTGCCCAGAACTGGCTCAGTGAAGGGCCTAAGGCGTGCAGCAGGTGCGTTCATGGCAAATTGTGAGTTAACCAACGGATGGACACCGCGAGTCATATTTTAAAGCCCGGAGAGGTCTTTTGTAAAAATAAATACCATGACAAATCCTTCCGTAGAGAGATCCCATTTTAAAGTAAATGAAGAGTCTTCCTTTATTTTGATGAATCTGAACATCCAAGGATTCGCTGCAGATATTTTTTCTGTGTGATGGACCGTCCTAGGGATGCTACGGGCACATGGAGGCAGTGTAGAGGGTCATGGGCCATGCCTGCAGGGGAGCTTTGAGATACAGCAATGAGGGTGTGGAGGGGGCTGTTTGTAGAGGGCAGAATGTGTCTGGTGTAAACAGGCTGCTTTGGGTGCATCCAGCAGGTTCTATGAGAACCATCAGAAGTCTGAGCTAGAAATAGGTGGGTAAGCAGGGCCAGGTGGAAGGAACCTTCAGGTGTGAGCCCTTGGGACTTAAATGTGATTCATCAGAAGTTGATAAGATATTAGGATAAAAGTGGGACTTCATGAACCAGTACTTATTTCTCAAATATCTGCTGTGTCAACATGCTGAACATTTACACTTAGTCCTTAAAATTTGTAAGAAGCCATCTCAAGAACCTTATCATCTAATCTGAAAGATAAGATATGAAGAGTCAGATAAATCTAGGGGACACTGACCTTGCAGACCAACAAAAAGAAATATGATAGGGCTAAATGTAAAAGGTGTTCCTGTGGTCTGATGGTTGACAGGGTGAGGGCTGGGGGACTGAGTGAAAAAGGTGAAGGGATTAAGAAGTGCAGGTTGATCCCTGGCTGGTGGCACAGAGGATAAGTCGGCGGCCTTCAAACTCAAAGGTCACTGGTTCAATTCCCCAGAGAGAGCACATAATGAGGTTTCAAGCCAGGTCTCCAGTCAGGTTCTTGGCTGGAGGCAGGTGAAAGGCAGCCATACATTGATTTCTTTCTCCCTCTATGCCTCTCTTCCTTCCCCTCTCTCTAAAAGTAATAAATAAAATACTTTTTTTTTTTTTTTTTAAAAAGAAGAAGTACAGGTTGGTAGTTACAGAATAATCACTGATATATAAAATACAAAAATATGAAAGTATTGGTTGCACAAAATGTTTTAATTATATTGATTGGCTCAATACTTTCAGGACTAGACCTTGTATAGCATAGGGAATATAGTCAGTAATACTGTAATAATTATGCATGGGGCCAGGTGGGTACTCGAAACATCAGGGGACCATTCTGAAGAGTGCATATTGTCTAACCCCTATGCTGTGCACCTGAAACTAATATAGAATAATATTGAATGCAAACTGGTTGGAAAAGAAAATGACTTGAAACTTTCAAAAATAATATTGAATGCCAACTGTGACTAAAAAACAGAAGAAAGAAAGAAAGAAAGAAAGAAACACAATTAATTCTTGGGCTTTGAAATACCAGTTGAGAAATTCAGAATTGGGCATATCTATGAAGCCAGTCTGATGGGAGTCAGCAGTACCAGTGGCTGCCAGAGAGAAATTCAATCCCAAACCTCATGAATAAGGGCTTTGTGCCCAGGGCAGGAGGGCCAAGGGGCCTTAGTGCTCTGCACAGCAAAAACCCATCTGGTGCATGACGCGAAGTTCCAGGCAGGACATTTTCAGAGGCATATTAAAGTATTGCAGTGCCTCTTGAGGGACGTGACCAGGAAAGTGAAGGGCCTAAAAAGCATGCTCAGCAAAGATGGTTCATTCTTTCATTTTCCAACTAACCTTATCTATCACATGACTGGCACTATTGAATGTGTTAGGGATTCAAATAGAGAAGCTTGCCATCCTTGAAAAAACCAAGCCAAGCCAAGCCAAAGCAAACCAAACGAGGTCTACTTAGAATGGAGAAGAAACGGCTTCCAAAGGGGTAATGTAAGGGCCAAAGAGTGGATATTGGAGGTGGTAGATGTGGGCCCCATATAAGGAAAATCTTCAAAACAATGAGGGCAGGGTGAGTACTTTCACATCAGTACCTGGGCAGCGGGGTGAGAATTGCATGAAAGGAAGTTACAGCAGAGCCCTGGGAGAATTTGGTGACCTGCAAACCTGACCAAGGTAAGATGCTGCTGTCAGTATTAGGCATTCACATGCTCCTTGTGGAGGGGCCCTTGCCTTGGGTTGGTCAGGGCAAAGAATGTACAAGGTGAATGACTCAGAGATGCTTTTCTGCAGATTGGTCTGTAAGGAGATTTCCTTCGCCCCAAAGCAAAAGAGAAAACATGAAGCAGAAGGAGAGAGGAGGCGGCTAGGCCACATAGTCAACTTCTTCTTTCTTCATTCTGAGATTAAGTCCTTTAGTTGCTTTTCATTTTCCTTAGCACTAAGAGTGCTTTTTCTTTTATGATAGAATAGTGTTAATAGACTATTATATTTTTAAAAAAGTGTTACTTAGCAAAATATTACGTTCATGCCTTTTTTATGGGAAGACTTTACCAGCCTGTGAAATTTAAAAAGTTGGGAAACAGTGTCCAATTCTTTCTGAGTTGGAGGCTGTCATTGATGTCACAGGTCGTAAATAAAAACTGCTAACTTGGTGTAAGTACAGCAGATGCTGTGGAAATTCATAGAAGGGGAGATGCCTCTTTTTTTTTAATTTTTTTTCCCTTTTTTATTTTATTTTATTATTTCCAGAGAGGGGAAGGGAGCGAGGCAGAGAGGGAGAGAGACATCAATGTATGGTTGCCCTTCACCCGCCTCCAGCCACAGAGCAGGCTGGAGACCTGGCTTGCAACCTGGTTATGTGTTCTGACTGGGGAATCGAACCAGCAACCTTTGGGTTCACAGGCCTGCACCTTATCCACTGTGCTACCAGCCAGGACGAGATGCCTCTTTTATCCTGGGCAGTAGGACAATGTCTGATTTAGAAGCTAAGCTCAGAGACATGTTCTCCAGCTGAAAAAAGAATATACTCTGGGTCTGTGAAGCCAGTGGACGGGCAGGTGGGGGGCTGGCTGGAAAGGTGTGCAGTGTGCTGCAAGGGCATCACCCTCTACCCCCACCATGAATCCTGAGTCTATCCCCAGTGACCCAGCTTCCTGAAGAGAACCTGGGTGTCTCTGGGGAAGCTGGCTGTGGGCTGATGTCATGGGCACTTCTCAGGCAGCCATCTCTTCAACCAATGGAGGCTTGGAACCTCCATGGTTCTCAGTGGATTCAATTCTGTAGTGACCTTGTGTCATGCACAAGGCTCTTTGGTTGTCCCAAAGAGTGACAGAAAACCAAGTTGGGTAACCTTAGTGTTGGCTTATTTCCCATGGCATGGGGCATGGGTGGGGCACATGGCGCCCTGTCCAGCCACTTTCCCGGGCTCATCCTCAAGGAGGGGCTTGGGGTGACCTGGGCTGAGATATCTGTTCTCCAGCCTGTCCCTCTGAGGAGAGAGACGGTGTCAGCCATTCTCTCAGGTTTGGGTTGTACTTCAGGATGGGAGATGGGGAGAAAGGAACCAGCACATTAGAGGGCCAGTGCATTTTGGAACAAAGGGAGGAGCCTGGGATGACCAAACCCTCAATGGCCTCGGCCCCTAGCTCAGGGAGGTTCCCTGGCTGGGCTGCGTTAATATTGTGGACTCTCTGCTGACCTTGGCCAGTGATCAAGCATGACTTTCCCCATTAATAAGTTATGAGAAATAACCCTGGTCATGGGTGACACCGGTGGTCAGAGGCAGAGCTGTGTCTCTAGGCATCACTCACCAAGCTCCATTCCCTGGGGCAACATTTTCTTTATCAGAGAGTTGCTTCCAGAAAACAAGCATTTAAATGATCCTTTCCCTGCCCCCATCCCCCCTCAGCAGAGATGCTGACTTCCTGGTCTGGGGCTGGGAGTGGGGTTAGCATGTGCGCCCAGACTCCTGGGTCTCAGGTGGCTGCCCCAAATGGCCTGCTGACCACACTCAGGGGAAGCTGCTGTTTCCTGGTTCCCTGCCCAGCATTCTGGTCTGCTTTTCAGCCTGTTAATATGTTGAAAACAAGTGGTGAACCTAGGAGTGAACGCTTTTGCAACAGGAAGCACAATCCTTTGACAACAAGGGAGGCCTGTCTCATTCTGTCTCGACCCTGGATGTTGGGGAAGGATGTGGTGCTTTATCAAAATGTGGGAAGGTTTTGTTTTTGGTTTTGTTGTTTTTTTGGGGGGCGGGGGCAGGGCAGGGAGGCAGGGCAATTCAAGGGCCCTGTTAGTGCAAGAGCCTGTGATAACTCCAGCTCTTAGTATTGTTTTTATTTTTAAATCTCAGTTTTAAAATAGCTGCAGGGCTGCACCTGGAATAAAGAAGAATTAAAAAAGAAAATCACTGTGGGGAATCTAAATAGCGCCCCAGGGATAAGCTTGTTCTTCTGGTGCTGGTGCTTAAACCCACCAACTTTTTTTCCCTTCCTGAAAGCATTTTGGAACGCCCAGCACGTGAGAAGACACAGAGATGCTGTCAATTTTCCCTCCTCTGTGTTTAAAAATACCATTTTGAAGGAATACTTATCTCTTTTCTTGAGTCATTATCAGGTTGAGCAGCAAGCGGCTGACAGGTACCACCTGCCCATGAGGGACCATGGCCCACAGTTCAGAAAGGCACCACCAACCCCCTTCCAGGAGCTTTCTAGAGACTGTGAAGGCAGAAGCGACTGCGAAGGTGGAAGCACAGATGAGCCCTGGCCGTAGGAAGGCCCCATGCATGGGTGCCTTGGGAGGGAGAGCACAGAATCCTCCACCTGGGAGCCATCCTTGAACAGGGTCTTTCACAAGGAGGCTGAGTTTGTCAGCCCTGGAGGCGGGCCAGGGCACTTCTGGCAGAGGGAACAGCATGTGTATAAAGGGGAAGGGCAAGGTGTTGTGGAGAGGTCATTGGAACATGTGGAGAAATACAAGAGATGGGGAAGGGATGGCAACCAGGGCCCATCAGTCCCAACCTTGTGTGCCATATGGAATTGTCTGGATATTATCCTGTAGGAGAAAAAAAGTGATTAAGTATGAGAGTGATGTGATAGGATTTACTACTTAGAATGAGAATTTTGGCAATGGAATAGAACTAGTTCCAGAGGGTGTGTGTGTGGGTGTGTGTGTATGGGTGTGTGTGTTGGGGAGTGGCAATTGACCCTAGAGACCAGCGAGCCTGTTTGGCAGTGATGCAGTGGTCTGGGTAAGTAATGATGGAGGCTTGAACTAGGTCAGGCACTGGGGATGAAGAACTGATAGAAAGAAGAGATGTTTAACAGATACAACAGGGAGGCCAGAGAACAAGCAGGACTTCGGGTGACAAGGGAGGGGAGACTCTAAAGACAGAAAAGATTGTTGGGCCTGAAAAGTGCCCTTGGCCTTGGCAGCCCTGGCTGCTGCAACCCCGGCCTTGGGAATAGCAGCTTTAAAGGACCAGTGGGGAGAGAAGAAGGAAGGAGGGAGAGAAATGGACCATGGTAGGGACAGGAAGAATCAGTGCCAGTATTCAACTGTGAAGAATAAATGACAGGATCAAACCACCTGCCTATAATCAATGGGACTTTCCTTTTTATATCCCCTAAGGTCATTATTCTCACTCCATATTCCTGAGAGTGTAAAAGACAACTCTAAAGATGCAATTGGTAAATCTGAAATAGGTGAGAATAATTGGGAATTTCATTAATTATCACTCTATTTATAGTTCTGTTGCAAGAGTCCAAGTGGTAGTTTATGACATCAGTTCCAGCCTTGTTGGATACAAGGTATTGGCATAGCATGACTCCCAGAGAGGAACGTTAAGGAAATTCACATGTAGTACTTGTGAGTGTAAATTCAAACGCATATAGCACTGCAATCGAGGCACAGCCCAGTAAATAAATGAACACTTGAAAATGTTGGGATGGTAGAAGAGCAGGTAACCTAAAAATGGTCTTATTGTTTATTCTGCCTTCTGAACTGCACTGGGAATGAGAAAGGAGAAAAGGAAATATTAGTGAAGAACTCTAATAATAGCTATGAGGTGGGGGACCCATAACCCCACCCCCTCAAATTTATTTATAAAAAATTGTATATTTATTCTTACATGTTTAAACTTCAGTCACCTTCAAAGTACTCTCCATTTGATGCAACACACTTATTGTGATGTTTTTCCACTGCTCAAAACAGTTTTTGAAATTGTTGATTTTGATGTCTTTTAGTGCTTCTGCCCTTTTTTATTTCACCTCTTCCACATCAGCAAAACATTTCCCTTTGAGAAGTTTTTTCATCCAGGAAATCAAAAAGAAGTCATTCAGGGAGAGGTTAGGTGAATAGGAAGGAAGAGTGGGGCATGGGGTTAATGCCATTTTGGTCCAAAACTGCTGAGTACTCAGCACAGTGTAGGCAGGTGCACTTGTAAATCACCCATCATGAAATGGGCAAATGTATTGAGTCTTCAAAAAAATTCTCTGAAGCTGAACACAGCCTCTCGCAACAACGCCAGCTGGTGCACTGATCCAGATAGGTTCCTAGCACTCACGTACCAGAGGGTGGGGGGAACCTGTACTGAAAGGAGCTCGCCCTCCGGAAGATAATTCCAGGTTTTTGGGGTTTTTTTTTGGCGGGGGGTTCCCATTCAGTGCTTAGATGATGCCAGATACTAAGCTAAGTATGGTTCATAAACTATCTCACTTAAACCATCTCATTTAATGCTTCCTACAGTCAGTGAGTGAAGGACTCTTATCCCTATTTTGGCATTGAGGAACTTGGAGTCTTCATGGTCACATAGCTGGCTGAGTGGACATCATGACCCTGGTCACAGGCAGACCCAACCACGTGAGAAGATCCTGGCTCAGATTCAGCTCCTTCCCTAATGCACAGGGCCTGAGCTTATTTATCAGCAAAAAGAGGAAGTTTGCTTGAAATACCCTAAACACTCTGGCTCTGAAATTCAACCAACTTCTTCTACCTGTGGTGGGTTTTGTCCCTGGCTCCAGGAATCCAGCTACTGTGCCATAGCCCAACATTAGAGTGACCAACAGGGATGGAGGTAATCATATCAGCCTCCAAAACTGGGGAAACAGAAGGTGAATTTCCAAGCTGAAATACCCCTTTCCTGGCAGCTGCCTGCCTGGCCCTGTGAGGGCTATGGAAGGCCCAGGTATGGTCTCCTTTTCCAAACATACTTCCCACCCTCTCTTCTGCTACTGAGGGAACCATTTTCCCAGGGTGGACTCTGAAATGCTATTAATTTTTCATGGGTCTAAAAATCTTTTCCTTAGCACTTCCCTTTTAATTTTTTGTCTTTCCCTTTGGACATGTCTCATTGCAAAGACAAATGTTTGAAGCATGTGTTGGACTCTCTCATGTCCTCCCTGTGGTAGCCACAATGTCCAGCCTTTGACATTCTGCTTCTCAGCACACAGATTTGTTACTCACTGTCATGGAGGTGGAAGATTGCCTGCTGCTTGGTTAATGTATTATATTTCTTCTCTACAAAAAGGGTTTTTCTCAGATTATCATGAACTTGATATTGGAAAATTTCTAGTATTAGATCCTCTTTCTAAGGGTGAAGGGGCTTATCTGACATGCCCAAGAATGAGAATGAGAAACAGGAAAGGAAGTAAGAAAACTGGTGACCTTGAGAGGCAGGAAGAAGGAACGGAGATGGAATATGATTAGGGAAAGATGGCAGTTGCCTGCTGAAGATAGACTAGAACTCAGCAGGAGAAGCCCTTTGTCCTCGGGGGGTGTGTCCTGAGACCCCAGAGGATGTCTAAAACTGTGGATAGAACTGAACCCTCCTCATCCACTTCCTGGGTAGATGCAGCTTCTCCAGAGATTTTTATGTTTCAGCCCACACCTTTTCCTGCAGGGAGTGGCCTGATGTCACCCCTTTCAGGGAACCCCTTGCTTCAGTCTCCATGTGGGCTCAGTGCTTCCTGGTGCAACATGTTGCTATCAGTCGAAACATGTCTTCTGTCCACCATCCATCCACACATGGAATGTTTTTTCCAACTTAACCGAGCACTTAACGCACACACCTCAAGTGGCCGTAACTGTTGCAGTTTGAGGTGTGACAGCAAAACTAGTGCAAATATCTTTGTTATTCTTCAGAATTTCACAAATGGGTTTTTTCCTTACTTAGATCTTAGCATCCTTGCATAGAATTTTTTCCCCTTCTAGTTAAGTGGGGAACTTGCACCCTTCCCCTTTCAGGAGGCACTTCGCAGCATCTCCCTGGCATGTCCATATTGCCGGCGTTGCTACCCTTGCACTTTAGAGCCACTGCTAAGGAGAATGAGGGTAACTTGAACACCAGCAACTGTGGTGCTGTGAGGCTCCACCTGAAAACTGACATGGCTGTGAAGTGACTGATGGTGGGGAGCGTGTTTAGTGCAGGGATGCTGGGCAGAGGGATATCTCCCATCCTGGGTGGCGAAGAGCAGGACTTGCAAGATTTTATTATGTCATTCAGCACAGTGCCCACTTTAAAACACATGAATTGTTTCTTTCTGGAATTTTCCATTATTTTCAGACAGCTATTTACTATAGGTAACTGAAACCACAGAAATTGAAATTGTGAATGGGGGCGGGGGGGCTACTGTATTGAGCTACATCCAGCTTCATTCAGCTGAATTGTGTAAGGATTCTTGCCAGGTGGTTGCTGCTATTTACTGAGGTTTGATGTGTCCAGCACTGTGTGAAATGCTTACACAGGGGTGGCTTCATTTCATCCTCATGGCAGGTGAAAACACCACGCCCATTGGCAGTCACCATGATATGCGGCGTGGGAGCTGATCTTGTCTCCAGAGGGTAGAGATGTTCAATCTTCTCTTAATGCACTTATGATGCTTTTTCCATGACTTTCACCCCTCCCTTTACTGCCACTCCATGTCACCGGTTGTATTATGATTAGTAATTTCTTTGTAAGGGCCCTGAATTTGTCTCTGCTCTGAGGTTCAAGGGATGATGTCTTGGCTGGGCATTCTGGAATTTGGTTTATGAGTGAATTTTTATCCTCTCAGATACTTTGAAAGCTTTGACTTCGTCTCTTACTAACATGTTTACTATTTTTTAGCAGACTCCTAATTTCTTTAATTCATCCTTAGGAAGGAGACTTTTCTGTCTTTGATGACTTTAGCTGCCCTTTTGTAGACCTTTTCTGATTCCATTGTTTCTGCCATGAAGTCAAATTGAAAGTGGCATTTGTCATAGGATATCATGGTCTCATTCCAAAGTGCCTGAGGACAGAACAACATAGGGTGACATACGGGGTCAGCGGGGTTTGTTAGACAAATAAATGACTACTGTATACCACTGTCTGTTCTAACCCAGTATGAAAGGTGAATCTTATGGACATTGGCCACAAGGGCCTGGATGGTCAGTATTATTTTAAAGATGTTCAGGGTGGTAGGAAACTAGTAATAGGGTTACATGACTATACAGGGAATTCAGTTGGGAACCAAGCAGGTTAGGAATAGTTCAGAGAGTCTAAGAACATCCGAGGAGAGCAGGTCACCACAGAGGTAAGGATTATGGGGCTCATATTTTGTGGGGACTGGTTGTGAGATCAAAGGTGGAGTCTGCCAGAACAGACAAGTGTGTGTGAAACCTCTTTCCTTGGAGACTGTGTGACACCCTAAAAGAGCTATCTGAAGATGATCATCGATGTGGTCAGTGTTGGTACAGCATTGTCTGGAGACATGGATACTGCTTTCTAACCCCTAGTTATAGGATCATTGGTTGTTCCCATGGGCCTGCCCAACCCCATGCTGTCTCTGGTCCCCATGAATGCACAGACCCTGAATCTTCCTAAAGCTGTGCCTTGGACAGACCAGTATAGAGGATGCATGACCTGGAGCTATCATTCAGAAGAAGAATGTGGAAAATATTCAGCTTGTCCTAAAGTTAATCTGTACTTAATGTTGCTTAAAATAAGCCAACATGTAGGGGTTGAGAATATCTTTAAAGCATCAGGACCCGTTTCTGGCCCACCCATGGTATCCCATCACAGAAGGTTGTGTTCTGACTGCCTCCTTGCACTGGGCTTGAGCCTGACCTGGTGGCTGTTGTGCCAGCAGTTCCACTGGGGATCCCGGGTCTGATCAAGTGACAGTAGTATCCCCAGAGACCCTGCTGGCAACAAGACTATGACCTCTTTTATGATGGAAGGAAGTTGGCAGACAGGAGTGTCTCAACCCTAGGGATCAATGAATCTTCAAAGGTGTACAGCTGGGCCCAGCACTTGACTGCAGTGCTGCAGCGGCTGAATGAGCAGTGTCTATATGGCCTCTTCTGAGACATTGTTCTGGTGGCCAGTGAGCAGCCCGTGCAAGCCCACCATAAACGGTTGGCTATGACAATTGAAGTGACTGCTTCAATTTCATGTTCACCCTGGGCATGCATGAGACCTTCCAGGAGGTAGGGTTGATTGGTGCCTCTTACATTGGCCTTCAGGCCATGGTGGATTTCTTGTACAGCGTGGAGCTGACAATGTTTGCTACTATATTCTGCAGACAACCTACCTGTTACAGATCTGGACGATGATAGATTTCTGCCAGGAGTACCAAGAGCAGGAGGTGAGCGAGGACAACTACTTGTACCTGCAGGAACTGGTCTCCATTTACAGCTTCAAGTGGCCGGATACCTTCATCAATGGCTTTATCCTGAGCCACTTCCACACATTGTCCTTCATGCCCGACTTCCTGCAAAACATTGCCATGCAGAAGCTGTGTGTGTCCCTGAGCAGCAGCAGCCAGAATGCAGGGCCCATGCTTACCGGGTGCTGGAGCACATCTACTTCCTGCTCTTCCATTAGAACAACCTGTTGCGCCAAGCCAAGCCAGCTGTGTGCTTGCCGCTGCCCTATGAGGGCATCATTGAGGAGGCCATGCACTACAATAGCCTGGCGACCCAGCCGGTCTTGCAAACCAAGTGCCTGGTACTCCGCACCAATGAGGAGCACCTGCTAATCATGAGTAGCAGGGTCTTAGAACAGTTGCAGGAGGGCAATGACAGCACCTGCTACCTGTATGCCAAGAGTGAACAATGGTAAAGAGACACCCCTGCTGGCCCCATGGAACCACCATAGTGTTGCTGTGCTGGGGGTTCATCTGTGCTGGTGGTATATTCTCTGGGAATAGTGGAGGGCACACAGAGTCCAATCTTTTTTATAGGCATGACCTGTACCGTAAATAATGGCTCAAGGTGGCCTCTATAAACCAATGCCTTGAGGATTTTGACTTTGCCTTTGCTGAAGACATGCTGGTGGACATTGGTGGCTGGAATGACAAGCTCTCTCTTCAGTGAAGACTTTTAGTCCTAAGAGACTCCTGGTCCTATGCGGTGGGCTTGCCAAGTTCCTGTATGGCCATGCGACACCATCTACAAAGACTTTGTATACATCTCAGGGATGTCAGCCCCTTCTGCAAGAACCTGCTGTGCTATGACCACTGAAGGGACAGGTGGGAGGAGGGCAAACCCATGAGCACAATGTAGAGCTAGCATAGTGTGTGCAGCCTGGAGGACCATATCTACTCCACTGGGGGCAGCAGCGACAGCCAGGAGGCCAGGGTGCAGCTTCCACATGCAAGGCTTTGTTGCCCACAGTCAGCAGTGCAACCAGTGAGCCCCCGTGGCCCTGCTGCATGCCAGCAGCCCAGTAACTGGGCATGGCCATGAGGGAGGGCTGCATTTATATCCTGGGTGTGTTAGGTGGGATAAGCTCACCTCCTTGTCTAAGACCAGGTGTACAGCCAAGAGAAGAGCAAGTGGAGCCAAGGCACTGGCCTGCCCAAGGCCATCACCAGTGGATCTGTCTGCGTTCTGAGCCCTGAAGCCACAGGCTGGAGGACAAGAAGAGGAAGACAAGACCAAGAGGCACCAGGACCAGGGCTGGTGCCCCAACCTGTGCCTGCTGAGGCCTCATCCCCATTGCCACCTCCCAGAGTGTCTGTAGACCAGCAGTAAATTCCTAGAGCCCTGGAACCATTAGGTACCACTTAGCAGCTTTTTAACTTTTACGATTCTTGGTATTTCTGATATCACTGTACCTGATTAAATATTCGATGTAGCTTAAAATTTTTTACTCTAATTTGAATTACAAACAATAATAGAACATAGAGTTAGAGAGATTCTAGGAGGTATGTTTCACTAACTGCAAAAACTTCCTTGGAACTGTTGTTGATTCCTATTACATGCTGTCCCGTCTATGGAGGCTCTCAGGAGAAGTTTCTTTTGGGGCTCATCTCAGGAATAATTGTGCTCCCTCCCCCCGGCCCCCACCATTTACCATTCACAATAATTCTTTGAGGTAGGTAAAAATTATTCTAGTTTTATAGCTGAACAAGCAAAACCTCAGATTGTTTAATAAATTTAGCCAAGCAAACAAAACTATAATTGGAGGAAGTGAGATTTAACCCAAGTCTGCCAGACTCAAAAACTGTTCTTTCTTTGAATTTCTAATACAAAACTCTTCTGTCTTTAATGAAGAAATGCAAGCGCATGGGATGTGTGGTTTCTGTAATCTGTAATTTGTAAACCCTGACCTCTGAGCGCTTCTCTTGTTTATTCTCATGTTGTCTTTTTCAACACAAGTCATAATTTTCCTGGTCTAAGTTATGAAGGTATTTTTTTCCCCTGCACAGTTCTCTCTCCAGCACAGAGTGTCCCATCCACCATCTCACTCCATGAGTGTGGATAAATGCTGAAATGTTCTTTATTGTACTTCTTTATTTCTTTCAAACTTCCTGCCTTTCCTCCCTCCTCCATCCATTCCCCCCTTTCCTTTCATCTTCTTCCTACTTCTCTTTCAAATTTCCCCAGTGATGTGAGAAAATCTGCCAGGTTTTCTCTTGGGTTGCTGCCTGTGTAGAGCCAGGTCAGGGTCTGCCTTTAGCAAAGGAAAGGAACTCACCTGAGCAAGTGGATATAAACACCATGCTGCCTATTTTCATAACACTCTTACTTACACCCCTTTTGCAAATGTCTCTCTTCTTTGTTTTTCCTGTTTTCTCTTTCACATTTTTATAACTCAGAAGATTTTTGTTGTCCCTTTAATGACCCTTTAGACTCTCTTGGAATGAGACAGGACATTAAGTAAATGAGTAGCAGGCAGTCTAGTAGCCTCTCCTCGAAGTAAGGAAATGAGGTTACCTGGCAGTTTATAAACCTCAGTGACTTTTGGTAATTAAGATATTCTCTTCTAAATACTCATAAGCAACCAGTTTAATAATTAATACTATTCAGGGAGTCAGCTTGGGGCTTTAGGGGGACTGCCTGCCTCCTCTTCCCACCAATCAGGACGTTTTGTCCTCTCCAGTCCACCGCATCTCTGAAAAGTGCTGTCACACCTTCAGTTCTGAGTCTGAATAGCTGAACTCATCTAAGGAAGCCAACTGTTGTTCTGCTGTTATCATTTCACCCTCTGATGCTTCACTTATTTCTTTATGCTGTTGACTTTCCCTCCCTCGTTCCCAAGGTTATGTTCCTATGGAAAGGCAAACAAAATAGGAGTTTTGTCTTCTTTTGCCATCTGTGAGCATTAAGTTATCTTCCCTGAGCAGAGGATTCATCTTTTCCTGGTTGTTGTTCTCCCAAACGTAGCTCAAAAGCTCTTTAAAAAATTTCTAGCACTTTTTAAGCAATACTTTATTTATTCACTTTTAGAGAGGGGGGAAGGGAGGGACAGAGAAGGAGAGAAACATTGATCAACTGCCTTTTGTACAAGCTCAGATTGCAATCCAGGCATGTGCCTTGACTGGGAATTGAACCATCAACATTTCCCTTTATGGAAAGGCTCCTAACCAACTGAAGCCACACAGGTCAGGGCTAAAAAAGGTCCAGCACTTTTTGAGTCCCTGGCCCTGCTGATAGATATGTCCAGGTCCCTGCCGCAGAGCACACCTACCCAGGACCTGACTGCACCATCCTTATTCCTTGTCTGTTGCAGCTTCAGTTTCACCAGTTGGCGCCTCACCTCTTGTGCCTGCAAAGATGAGCAGAGCTTCATTGTCCAGGAAAAAAAAAAAAAAAAAAACTTGAAAAAAAAGAGGACTTTTACTTTCCTCTCTCCCCCAGCAACTGTCTTCTCTCCTTCCTCTCAACTCCATACCCACATTCCTTGACAGTCCTGCCTCCCCATCACTCACTCCCCATTCACTGTTTCCTTGGTTCCTTGCTAGCTTTGGGTCTCCTGATGCCTTTGAAGGTATGAGCTCCCCCGTGGTCCTTCCAAAGAGCTGCCCCAATCCAGGCAGCAAAAGCCAAGTATGACCTACGAGTGCCATCCACACACAGGATGGCTTGGTTCCTTGACTCATTCTTTCCTTGTTTCTTGCCCTGCCTTTTCTGACCTACCTATTGACCAAGCTGTCTTCCAATCTTTCTCCCACCTCCTCCATCTGATCGACACATTCTTGTCCTTCCAGTTGACAACCTAGGCTATTCTGCCAGTTTTCTTTTCATCTCTTTCCTAGCTAGGCCCAATGCATCCACAGACAACCCTGAAAAAGAAAATCCATCTCCCAGCTGAGCCTGACTCCAGGATCTTCCTTCCCATGTGCTGTTGCTTCTTGCACATACCATTCCCTTGCTTTAAAATCATCAACTGCATGTAGTATACAGAGGATGACATGTGAAATCTTTAGTCATGAGGTCTGGTTTCATGGAGGAAAGGATGGTATTGAGAGCACAAGGCCCAGCCAGATTATCTTAATGGCCCATCCTGGTCCTGCCATTGTCACAGAAGCTAGGAGACCTTATGCAGGTTCATGGTATCTATCTACAGGTTTATAGAGAAAACTGTGTGAAAGCTCAGCATCTGGCGTAGAGTAAAATATTAACCACTGTCATCACCCTGGCCTTTGAAGGGCAGTCCCAGAACTCAGGCACTATGGTTTGATATAGAAGGAGAGGACCTCCAGGCTGCCCAGGAGGGACCAAAACTGGGACTGCCTCATTTTTGTACTGCAGACTGCCTTCCCATTGTGGGGGTGGGGTGTTCTCAGCTGGTCTATTCATAGCTCCTGTGTTCCTGTACCCACAAAGCAGCCAACAAGAACAGGGTCTAAATTCCAGGTTCCTGGGAGAAAGCATGTGGTTGGGCCAGTTCTGTTCATTGCACTCCAAACAGGTGTGGTGCAATGTTGGGGTGAGGGGGTGTGTGAATGGTGCTTAGAACAAATATTGTTACAGGTGTCTACCCTGAGAGCCAAGACCTTTCTCAGAGAAGTCAGGTGTGGCTTATTGATACCTCAAAGGCAGGTACATTGCTTACTCTGCCCATACAGGAAGTCACCATTGGGCCCAATTCAATGCCAGGTGTGCATATAGTTACATCATTGTCAAACCACTGCCCAGGCATTAACTGTGCATTCACCCTTCTCCCTCCACTACCCGCCCCAACTTACACCCTTTATCTAATCAATTTTTTTCTATAAGCCACTCAAGTCAGTTCCTGTAGCAGACCTTTTCTCACCACCTCATCCCACCCATAGGATGTTCCTCCTTCCTCAAGCTTCTATAACAGGTGCCCTTTCTACCACTCATTGTCACGGGTGTTACTGATCTTCTGTGTAGATTGTAAGCGTTCAGAAGGCAGGGAGCACACCTGATTTTCGTTCATAGACACTGGCTGAGTAATGACCCTTTCACCTGTGAGCAGCGTCCCCTTTCAACCTAATCCTGAGATAAAGTGGCCGCTTAGGAGATCTCTGCCACTTACATGCTGCTAGCTGGTTCTCCCTTGGTGGCCACGGTTGTGTCAAGTTCCCCTAATTGCTTTCTCTGCCTTTTGAGAGAGAACATTATCATCAGCACAAGGCAGGAATCTCTTTCATGTTCTGCTCATTGAGATTTGGGCGTCAAGGAGAAATCAGGCTTCCTGATATCACTGCTTAGCTAGATTTAGAGAAAGTTTTGTCACTTCTATTGGAGAAGTGCTTCTCTTCTGCAGCTGGACCTGATGACCTCAATTGAAACAACTCCAGGTCGCTTCTCCTACTTTAAGAGACCCCCTGGGAAATCTTTCTGTGATTCTGAGGCCTTCAGACTTCCCCATGTGACAGATTTTTCCTTTCTTATGAGAAGCAGCTGGAATTAATAGACAATACCTATTGTCTGTCACCCTTAAGTAGGTTAAACTAAGTTTTGCACCCCCTTTATACAGAGAGAATAGCCAGTAGTGCCACTAGCAATGAGAATTTATAATGGCTGCTGGGCTCCTCTACCTATTCTGTTTGTCAGTATTTGTGCCAACTTTCTTTCTATGTCCTGCTAGAAAACAGACGGAAATGGACCACTGCCTGCCCAGAATGAGGTAAGAAAACTGATATCAAGGGCCGACAATTCCTGCCCCAGATAGTAATAAAAGCGGTGGAGTACCTTATTCCTTTGGCAACTGGTCCCCAGCCACCCTCTAGCAGCAAGAGTGCCCCAGACTGTAGAGAGAATTGAAGGGTCTCACCTTCAGGTGGTGGGAAATACAGGAACTTTTGGCTAGACCTCCTCTTTTGTGGGGAAAAATCACTCTTGTCCAATCCGTGGTGTGGTGGCCATTATTTTGGCAACTTGCTGGTCACCTCCTTCTTTCTTCACCGCAATGTCCTCACCTAGGGATCTATGCTTTGGTTTGTGCATTTCTTAGACAAGACTTTTTTTAAAAAAATTAATAAATATGCTTATTGATTTTTAGAGAGAGAGAAACATTGATTGGCTGTCTCCCATTTGTGCCCTGACTGGGGATCAAACTTGCTACCTTGATATGTGCCCCAACTGGGAATTCAAACCCCCAACCATTTGGTGTATGGGATGACACTTCAACGAACTGAGCCACGCCAGCCAGAGTGACACTAATTGTTCTTTTTTTTTTTTTTAATTTTTTAAAGATTTATTATTTTTAAAGAGAGGGAAAGGGAAAGGGGCAGAGAGGGAGAGAAATATCAGTGTACGGTTGCCTTTCACCTGCCTCCAGCTACAGACCTGGCTGGAGACCTGGTTTGCAACCTGGTCATGTGCCCTGGCTGGGAATCGAACCAGCGACCTTTGGGTTCGCAGGCCGGCGCGTTATCCACTGTGCCACTAATTGTTTTTTTAATATCAAAACCCTTCCTGCTTTTTTTTTTTTTTCCTTCCATTATTGGCTCTTTGTCATTTCATCTTAGATACGTATTCCAGGAAGTCAAGATTTCTCTGCTTGTGCCTCTCAGCACGGGGGCTTCTGTGAGCCAGGCTGCACCTGTGCCCCACCCCCAGGGCACTGGCAGACTTCCTTCTACCTGTAAAAGAATGTATTCAGTGCTGTGTAGTGCACAGACCACTGTTCTTATTTAGAAGATCCAGAATCTTCACACATGTGGAGAATACTAGCAAAGTTATGGGTGTTTCCCTCTTCTCTTAACTTATTTTGTCATACCAGAAACACCTTTTCATTGTCACCTTGCCACCTTGTCTAGGAGCCCATTATCTTGTCTCACAAACCAGACTGTGAGGAATCATTCCTTCAGTGCTTTTCATCTCTGGGAGTAGAGGCAGGAGCTCGATTTCCCAAGTTCACATTAGCAGGCAGGAGAACCAGGGTACACTCAACCCTGGCCCTAGATGTCACTGATAGGGGGCCCATGCTCTCCAGTCATTGAGAGACTGGTCTCCTTCCCAGCTTCTTCCCATATTTTACCTTTAAATACCCCTCGGGCCCCCTCACATTTGCTTTCCGGTTTTTTTATTGGGTTCTCTGGCCAATACTCTGGGGCAGGGCTCAGCCTGCAATACCAAGATTGCCAGGGTCATGGCAAAAGGGGCCAGTGAAATGAAATGAAAATCTAACAGTGACCTACCTGTAAGGCCATTAGACTTGGGTCCAGGAGAGTATTTTAGTTTTGGAGGCAAAGCTGGGGAGATCCCAAATCACTCTTCTCTGGAGAGAAGGATTCATGGGACCTGGGGGTGAACCAAACTAGAAATGGCCTCAGAAGACTAAATTGAAGCTTATGCCCTCAGCAGGCTCAACTGTGGTCTATAACACTGGGCACTGTGAGAAGAGGACCAGCCAGGGGCTCTGGTTTTCCCAGCATGGCCAGATGTGAGCGTCTTCCAGGTGGTAACCTCTTTCTATCTCTTTCTCCTTCCCCGGGGTTCCTATACTAACTACTTGTTACATCTCTATCAACCCTCCCACTAAGACCAGCCTTCTTTGCTATTAGGACCCCTGACTGCCTTGAGTTTTTAAATTTGTTTTTATGGACATTGGGATAGGTGGGGAGCCTTAGGAAATGAAAGTACTAAGGAGCTTAAGCCCAGTAATTATGTCTGCAGCCTGATTATTAAGAGGGTGAAGTGGATGGTGGTGGAAGTGGGGTGCAAGCAATGGAAATGATGAAAAGAAGGGGAGACTGCAAGGAAAGATAGGAAGGTTGGCTTTATTGGATTCAGTCTCCAGCTGAACATTCACTAAGAACAGCTTGATGCCATTTTGCATAATGGACCACGAAGGCTGTCCTTGCAGCTCTCTAATTTGCTGTTGGGAGAGCAAAGGAAAGCATTGTTGTTGTTCACAGCAGCAAGGTTTTACATGGAATGCTTGTCAAGGTTACGTACCTGTGGCTAACACCAGGCCTGGCATGCAATCTCTAGGAGTCTATAATAATAGATAGCATCTCATTTTTTCCCATCACAAATGGAAATCCAAAACTGTATGAGGTGGTCCTGTTGTTATTTCTTTTTTGATCTTTTCATTTGGAAGGTGGCCAAGGAGAACACCTCATATATTCTTTGTGATGTTTCTGCCCCTTGGACTTCAGAGGTCAGTGCAGGAGGTGTCTGGGCCTGGGAAGGGTAGAGAATTTGGGTCAGGAGCTGAGGTCTGAGTCCTGAGTTTACCACTGGTAGTTGACTAATCTTGGTGCAAATTTGCCTTTCTCTGTTGATGGTGGGTAATGGTTTCACCCCTCCCCCCACCTCCAGGTGCTAAAAGGCTAAAAGAAAATGTTAGAGACAGGAGTAATCAGGAAACTGCAGACATGGTTTATAAATGTTACAATGATGACCAATAATAAAGGTGTAGTTTTAGGGCCTCCTAGTCCCCTCTCACCATTGCAGTGGGTATAATAAACTGAGTTCCTTCTCTGCCCACCCAGTTCCCTCTGCTCCTGGCCTGATCTAGCAGGAAGAAGCCTAGTTTTCAGGGGGACAGAGGCTTTCATAGCCCCTGTCACTGGCGTTCAGCTGTTAAGGGGACAGAGAGAAGACAACAGGAGAAGATAAATCCTGAACTGTTTCCCCTTTCCCTTCATTCCTTTCCTGTGGAGAATTATAGATAACCCTGTAGAAACCCTTGCCCTGTCCACCTTTCAATTCTAAATCCTGGCAGAATGTGCCCCTGCCATGTGTCTGGGTGGTTACCTGTGAACAGACATCGGTTAACACACAGGCCCTAGAAAATGTGACAGTTTGGTGACATCCGACTTGCTGTTGTAATTTGGCCATTTCTTTTTATTGTCACCCAAGGATATGTTTTATTGATTTGACAGAGACAGAGAAAAAAAGAGAGAGGGGGAGAAGAAGAAGAAAAAGAGAGAGAAGAGAGCGGAGAGTGGAGAGAAGAAGGAAACAAACATTGATGTCAGAGAAGGACATTGGTTGCCTTCTGTTGGTGACCCTAGTGGGAATCAAACCCATGACTCAGGCATATGCCCTGACTGGGAATCAAACCTGCAGCCTTTTGGTGTATGGGATGACACTTCAACCAAGCTACCTGGCCAGAGCTGTAATCTGTCCATTTTAATGCCACAAGATAGAGGGCCTGCTGTCCTGATGCAGGATGGGATGATATGGTGAGGAGCATCCTTCCCTTTAGTCTCAGGCCCTAAAGAGCTGCCTACCTGGGAGCATGCTTCCCATGCACCAGCTCAGCTATTAGTCCTGGGTGAAGAAGTCATTCAGATTCCAGGAGTCTTAAATATAGGGTATGAAGGAGGATGGGGGTGGGAGAGATCTTGGGCCTATGGGAGTTGAGTCTTGGGTAGCACTCCTGCTGAAATGGGAAAGTAGAAGTGAGACATTCAGCTGGGGCAGGTGCAGAGAGGTGGGGACAGTGGAGAGAACCTCTACTGGCCCAGAGCCTTGGATCAAACAGGTGCCTGTTGCTTCATTCTCTTGCCTTGTTTGGACAGTAACTCTGGCGTGTCCTGCTCCGCTGCTTCCTGTGCGGATATCTGATCTCCTTACTCATGGGCACATTCAGCTCAGGGTCTGGCAGATCCCAGATGCTCAAACACTATTATGAGGAACTAAGAAGAAGCTCCCTGTCAAGTCGGGGTTGGTGAGCAGGGAATGTTTTCTTAGCAAACATATTTGACCTTGCCTTTGATTTCTGCGAGACCAGTTCCTCTGCTCATTCATTTTATCTTGTATCAAGATGCTAATGGGGTCTGGTTTCCATTCCTGTTCACCTTTTCTGGCTGGGTGTCTGCAACTAACGATGGTGCACACGTCTCTACTCATGAAGGTTCCAAAGATACGGGAAAAAATGCAGTGTGGTAAAGCCTTCAATGTTTGCACTGGAGTCAGAGGGGAAGGAGTGCTTTCCACTCGTCTTCAGGAGCGAGGGGTTTGTGAAGAGGGTCAATTCATTCATGCCTCAATGCTGTATTTGTTGCAAGTTTGCGGCAGGCCAGGCACCATGCTATGCTGGGAGTGCCAAGATGAAAAGAAATGGTTCCTGCCTAGGAAGCCAGGGCTCAGAGGGGCATTCGGAAAGAGCTAGCTTGCTGATGGAACCCAGATTCTTTTTGCTTTTTTGTGATATTTTATTTATTATTTTTAAAGAGAAGGGAAGGGAAGGAGGCAGAGAAGGAGAGAGACATCGGTGTATGGTTGCCTTTCACCTGCCTCCAGCTACGGACCTGGCTGGGGACCTGGCTTGCAACCTGGTTATGTGCCCTGACTGGGAATCAAACCAGCAACCTTTGGTTTCGCAAGCCGGCACCTTTCCGCTGAACCACCAGCCAGGGCTCTTTTTGCTTAAAAAAAAAAAAAGTTCATTTTTAGAGAGAGGGAAAGGGAGGAAGAAAGAGGAAGAGAAACATCAATCAGTTTCCTCTCTTATACACCTTGTTCAGTGACTGAACCCACAACCCAGGCATGTGCTCTGACTGGGAATCAAACCAGGAACCCTTCACTTTGTGGGATGATACCCAACGAACTGAGCCACACTGATCAGGGCCCAGGTTATGTTTAATTGAATCTTAGGGATCTGGGATTCTGGCAGACTTAATATTTTTCACTTTTTATTTTGAAATACTTTCAGCATCACAGAAATGTCCTGTCCTCCCTTCACTCAGTTTCCCTGTTTGAACCTCTTGTGTCACTCTAGTACAATCTGGCAGACTTTTAAGTGTATTTAAGCATCTTTTCTCTGCCCTCTCTCCTATCCCCTCTTTTTCTTTTAATCTTAAGTGAATCTTCCTCATCTCCACCAGCTCATCATGCTATAGAGTTTCTCCAGTCACGTAACAAAGTCATTTAATACAACACATTCTTCTTAGGTTGGTGACTTGCAAGCCTGGAGCATGGCTGTGAAGAGAGAAAGCTCACAGTAGGAATTCTCAGCCTGACCTGCTTCTCCCATGTACTGGTCCATCACAGTGCATCATTAAGGGAACTGAGAATTTCCAGCTTGGAAGGAATAATAGTAATTAGTTGATATTATAATAATGGCAATGATAAAATTAAGCATTTGCCATGGGCTTCATATGGATTGCTGTGTCTTACCTGTAGAGTCTAAGTAGTAGGTGCTATGACCATTCCTAACAGAGGCTGAGAGCTTAAGTGACAAGACTGCCAAGTAGCAGAGCCATCATTGTCTACCTCTGGGCCCTTGCTCATTACCTGCTCTAACCAAATGAGTAAGTTGCTACGAGTCGACTTGCAGGGGCCCCAGAAATGTCATGCAGCCAAGTCAGGGGACCAGGAACCTCTGATGTGCCTCAAAGCACAGTCCCCTCCCTTTGTTCTGAACCAAGACCTAGGGCCCTATGTGCAGACTAACATTGGGTAGAATTTTCTAGGAGCTTATTTTTAAGTTACTTGGATGAATATCATTGAGTCCCCAGTAGTTCTTCTCTTGCTGATTTGGGACTTATGGAGTGAAAGAAATTTTCCCAGTACAATTGGAGGGAAGGCCCCCATAAACAAGGAAATATGGGGGAGGTAGGACTGAGTCCTTATAAACATTTGAGCAGAATTTACTTGCAGATATGTAATCCACATACCAACTTCGAGAGTCTTATTTCTTTATCCTGTGAAGATTAATTTGAGTGGCTAATTGGCTCAATGTCCAGAGTACCATTGAAGAAGACAGTGAGAGAGAACTTATTTTATAGGCCAGGCCAGGCCCCGGCTCTGGGCCACCTCCAAGTCCTCCTTGCTTGTGTGCACCTGAGTTTTGTACGTAGAAACATGTGGGTGTTTGTCAGCAGGAGATGGGAATAAGAAGCTATTTCTGGGAGGGGTGGATGAGAGAGGTGTCACTTGGAAAAAGACCTATTTTTGAAAAAGGGGAGCTGTCTCATTGCGGGTGCAGGGAGAGGGCTAAGTGGTGTTTCAGAGAATGGGGCTGATCAGTGGCCTATCTCCTTTTAGAGAGCAAGCCAGTTCCGTACTATTTATGACAACTGGGTTTTTGATATTTCCCATTCCATGGACTGATTCCCAGAATGTTGCTGTTTGTACCCAAGGTGGCTCCGGAGGCAGAGCTGAAATACCATCTGCCAGATGCTCGGGCTTATTTAGGGGTCTTTGGGGTCCCCCTTCCCAGGGTTTACCTGGCCAATCCTGGGCCCTTTCTTCCTAGATTTCTGGGTTCTTCCTCCACAGTGCCCCTTAACTTTCTACTCCCCACATGGTCTTCCTTCAACTCTGTGCTGATGATAGGCGGGGAGGTGTCCTCTTCTATCCCTTCTTCCTGGCCACACACTCAGGGATCAGAAATCTAGAATTCCGGTGACAATTCTGTGGGATCCACACAGTAGCTGCTTTTGTGATTAATTTTATTGTCAATATTGGACAGATTTCACATGAAAATCATGGACCGTAATCCCTCATGGAGCAGATAGGATCTGGGTGGCAGCTACTCTATTAGGATGCTCTGTCTTTTTCATTAGAATCCCACAACCTGGCTTCTGTTATTGCTGTTGTCTGCCTCACCCATCCCAAACCAACAGAAAGGCAAATGGTCCCATTTGGTTCTGTTCAGCTGCCCTTGGGACACATCCTCAGAGGACTCATACATCCAAGATGGAGTGCAGGTGATTCTCAGTAAGAAGGACCATTGCATTTGCTAGAACTTGCAGTGTGGAGAGGTGGATGAGAGACAGGGAAGAAGGGCCACCCACCTGGTCACTAGAACAACCATTCAGGTGCCTCTGTGTCCCTATCCATCCTTTCTCTCTGGCGAAATGTTAAAAGAGAGAACTTACATTGTTTCTCTCCAGGAACCCAGATAACTGCTTCTTTGTCTCTTGGGTCCCTCACCATTTTTGGCTCATTCTAAGGCCAGCTACTAAGTGACAAGCCAAAGATGGTGGGGAATAGCTTTTACCCCTAACATTTATGAGGATCTCAGTGCTTTGTCCCTTCTAATGTTCACTGCCCTTCTATCCCTTACCAGACCCTACTCACACCCTCCTCCTTTTCTCTTTCTCTATCTTTATTTTTCCCAGCTCAAAATTCTTAGCTTACATTTCCATGTTTGTAGAATATTCCTCAGCTGTTCCTGCAATATCTTCTGAGTAAGCCTCCTTCCCAAGTCTCTTTGGTTCCTTCTGTTTATCTAGGCTGAGTAAGATGCATTCCAACTGAGAGGTGACACCTAACTGCTCACAAAAGCTTTCTTCCAGACACTTCCATGCCCTGCGGTACCCACTTTGAAATCCGGAACCATTCAAATAAATGCTTAATAACCCAGGAACTGAACTTAGACCCATAGATCTGGCAGAATTGGAAGGAAATTGGGATTTAATTAGTGTTTCCTTTCACACCACTGTCCATATGCCTCTGTTACATTTATGGGCTTGTGTGGGTATCCTCCAGGAATTTAATTACAGATTTCTCCTCTTTTTTAAAAATCTAATAAACACACACAATATATAAATTTGAAACCAGCTCTGTTGCCAAAAAGTGAGATACTTAATTGGAATAGAGACATACCTTTCTTTAAGAAGATGGTTGTCTCATGAAATCTTTTTTCACTGATGGGTGAGAGGTATTTGTGATCTTCCCCCCCTCTTATAAGGGATAACAATGAGTTATTTAAACCAGCAATACTTTCTCCGATTTTGTCTGTTTTTTGTTTGGATCCAGAAAGTTTGCAGTGAAAACAAAGGAACTTGTATTTAGATGGTTTCTGTGTGGTTGGCCTTGCAGCCTCCAGCTAAGAGTGGTTCACGATACTGAGAATAATGATATTAGGTGTGTGTGAAGGTTAGGAACAACTGTACTCCTTGTTGTGTGTTCTGTGTAGCTCTTTTCCTGTGGTCTTTTGGATGCTTTGAGGTCCCAGAGGCCCCCCAACTCCAGCTGCCATTTAGTCAGCTGTAACCACTGCCCAGGAGAATTTGAGGGACCAGCAGAGGGGCCTGAGCTGAAAGAAAACGACCTGGTTGGCACTCAGATGACTCCTACCTACATCCTGGGCCATGACTAAATGCCTGTTTTTCAGCTCAAGAAGCTGAGGCTGTTACAGTTAGAAGTCATGACAGGCATGCCTGCCAGGAGCTCAAGGGTGAGGGACCAGGAGTCAGTGTGTAATGGGTACAGAGGTTCAGTTTGGTGAGGTGAGAAAGTTCTGGAGATGGATGGTGAGGGTGGTTACACAACGTTAGAAATGAACTGAAGGCCACTGAATTGTCCACTTGAAAATGCTTAAATGTGATGCATATTTTACCCCAATGCAAAGTTTCATAATTGCCAGTCATTACTGTAAAAACACACAAAATTCAGATGGATAGATATTTAAAATGTGGTAAATTCATGCAACAGAATATTGTATATTATGCAACCTTAAAAGAAAGAAAATCCTGGCACAGGCTCCAACATGGATGAACCTTGAGGACAGTATGTTAAGTGAAATAAGCCAAGTATAAATACTATATGATTTCACTTTTACAAGATACCCAGAGCAATCAAGTTCATATGGACAGAAAGTAGAGTGGTAGTTGTCAAGGGCTGGAGGGAAAAGGAAATGGGGAATTATTGTTTAATGGTTGCAGAATTTCAGTTGGGGAATTGAGAAAGTTCTGGAGATGGTTGCCCAGCAGTTAAAGGGTACTTTAATGCCACTATACTATACACTTAAAAACAATTAAGATGATACATTTTATGAATTGATTACCCGCTCCCCCCCCCACACACACACACAAAGGCTGACAGACTGCAAGGCATAAATGCAGCTTGCCCATCATCCCTATCCAGTATCCCTTCCCTTTCTGCTAACTGCCTCCCTGCAGCCAGAAAAGAGTCTCTCTGGCTCTGGCTGGATGGTTCAGTTGGTTGAGTATCACCCCATATACCAAAAGGTTGCAGGTTCAATCCCCAGTCAGGGCACGTACCTGGGCCATGGAATCAGTCCCCAGTCAGGGCATGTATGGGAAGCAACTAATCAATGTTTTTCTGTCTCATTGATGTTTCTTTCTCCCTCCCTCTCTTCCCCTCCCTCAAAAATCAACAAGCATGTTCTTGGGTAAGGATACAAAGTCTTTGCTCTGATGTAAACCCCGATTCTTGCATGCCAGAGAGCAAATGGCAGCCTGATGTAGATTTGACCTCTGGGCACAGGAGATGCCAACACACACACCAGTTTGGAAAAGGGATTAATGATTTAAATGGTCTGAGGGAAAGAAAACACTATTAGTGTGAGCTTGTCTTACTGAAAACGGTCCGTTAATTTACATAGAGGAGTTCTAGGGGCAGGAATGTTGACCTAATTATGTCTTGGATAATTTGGCCATTTCAATGGCCAACCAGTTTACAAGTAGGTTTTTCCTCAAGCCATTGTATCTTTATTCAGTGCTGTCTGCCCCCAACCCCTCAGCCAGATGTGTGCTATGCTATAATGTTAGCTTGTCTTTGCCCAATGGCTACCCCTCCTCCTCTTCTTCGATCATGTGACCTTGTAGCTTTTCTGTGGAATTGGAAATGTGTCCAGCTGGAATTATTGCCTATGTTAGCAGGATCCTTGTCACCTCAGAAGGTACAAGGCCAAATACTGCGTTGGCAGCATCCTCCGCAAGTAGCGGTGATAGGCAAGGATCCAACAGTTGTACTCCAATTAGGTGGAGATTCAGAGCCTATCTGGAGCCCTCCTTGTGAGATGCCTGCTGGAAGTGCTTGGGCCACATGGACAGCTGGTGCCCTGCTGCCCAGCCTGCAGAGGTGGTCTCCCCAAACTCCATGAGCTTCTTGTCTCCACTCTGCCATAAGCATCACCTTTGAACCTGTGAGGGACTCAGAGAGTCTAGATAAGCCGCAGACTGCCCCTGCTAATGTTTTCCCTGGGATACAAGATGTGCAACCAGGCTTCAGTGGACAGAGCCTTTGGGTCATTGATTCCTGCTGTTTGTTTCTCCCATTCCTCATCTCCCAATAGGGGCAAAGACACTGAAAATCTTGGCGGTGAGAAAATGGGATGTTCTTTCCAAAGCAGTGGGGAGAGAAGGAACAAAGAACATTTATTGGCAAGGTCTCCTTTAATATAAATAATAGACAGAAGTCCCTATTTATTATGTCCATGCACTATGCTGACCATACTGAATATATTTCTCCATTTAATCTTGACCCTGACCGTAAGAGGTTTTGTGTCATGGTCTCTGTTTTGTAGATGATAGAGTTGAGGACCAGACTTGACCTAGCTCACTCAGCCAGAAAGTCATAGAAACAAAATTCCAATCAGGTTTTTAATCCAGTGTTTATATTCTCTCAGCAGTGCCACCACTGCTCAGGGTTGGCTCAGGTGCTCACTGCAGGAATTAAAACATCTAGGGCTTAAGGTGGCCACCTTTATCGAAGATTACTAGGGAGCTCTGTTTTGTGGTTATTCATCGATCCAAGTTTTATGAAGTGCCACATGGTTCTTCTCTTATCTTCCCACCTGATCTTGCACACTTTGCACCTATCGATGATGAAAGATGGAGGTGGAGGAAGATGGAAAGAATGGACCATGGGGTGGGTGGGCAGAATTGCCATAGGTGGAAGAATTTCATTCCTCTGAAGCTGTTGGGCACTATTTTAAGAAAACAGTATTGCATCACTACACTGGTTCTATTCACCCTCCTCCCTCAGCAATCCTTCCTCCCACTTTCTTGTCCATGCCCTGTGGACAGTCCCAAAGCAAGGTTCTATTCTGAGCTGTCTTCTCTTACACACTTTTTTTTCCCCCTCCAGAGCTGATATCCATGACTTAGTCTTTTGCCACCATGACTTCCACTATCACCACTATGATCTAAGTGATTCTCAGTTCTATGTCACCTGCCCAAGCTCTCTCTGGCCCTCACACCTGCCCCCCCACCTGTCTGGGGGCTGCTCCAGCATCTTGATCCAGCATGGTCTCAGTCACCCTCCCCACTCTAGTACCCACAAATAATCACCATCCCTGTGCCACCACAATTCTCAGGTCACCTCCTCATTCTAGTCTTCTTTACCACCTTCATCTCTCTTTCTATACCTAATTGTTGCCACATCCTGTGACTGCTGCCTTTTCGATCTCTTCAGCACCCACCTCTTCCCTTGATTCATTCAACACCCCTTCACTACACACCCTCTTTGGGCCAAGCACCTTCCACCCTGTACTTTTCTTATCTGCTTTTCCTGAATTCTGTTTCCATCCCACTCCATTCTATGCTGTTGTCTGATTAATATTCCCCAAGTAAAACTTGGACCCCATCAGCTCTGTCAAAAATATTTTATGGCCTGTGGCATTTGAGGCTTTCCAGAGTATGAACTTAAATCATTCTTCCACCTTGTGTTCTGCCATCTCTTCTCTACACCAAAAATAAAAGAGGCAGTTGTACCCGTAGTCGCAATAATAGTAGGAGCAGTAAAGCGACAGCACTAAATGGTCATAGGACATTTTCTGTGTGCTGAGCACTGTTCTGAGTACTTGATAGGGTGAACTCATTTAGTTCTCATAAGCACTCAGTGAGTAGATACTGTTCTTTCAGTAAATGCATCACTTGCTATCGCAGACCATGCACTGCACTTTTTGTGGACCTTTCCTGCTGCTGTTAGGCCCAGCAAAACTGTTCTTCCTTTCTATCTCTCCAGGTCTAACTGGTACAAAGTTCTTGAGGTTGTCACAGGTGCCCTGTCCTCCCTCTACTGTTAAATGGGCTCTTTCTATTTTTAAAAGGTTTTATTTATTTACTTCTTTTAGAAAGAGGGGAAAGAAGGGACAAAAGAGAGGGAGAGAAACATTAGGGTGTGACAGATAGATCAGTCAGTTGCCTCTCACATGCCCCCAACTGTGGAACCTGGCCCACAGTCCAGGCATGCATCCTGACAGGGAATTGAACCAGTGACCTTTTCATTCACAGGCCAGCGCTCAGTCCACTGAGCCATATCAGCCAGGACTAAATGGGCTCTTTTAGTTCCTGCTTCTCTGTCTCTGCACTCCCATCTTTGTAGATGTGTATGTTTGGGCCCTTCTACCTGGTTGACTTCACATTCCAGATGCCTTGGTTGTGGTTGATGTCATGCATGTGGTTGAGTCCCTTATAGCTAAAAGGATAGAGGAGCCTCACCAAATCAGGAAAAATGAAGGTGGAAAGCATGAGTGTAAGCAGCAGGCAAAATCACATGCCATTTGCTAATGGCTAATTCAATAATTACCTTTGCTCTTTAAAAGAAATGAGTGGCCTGGCTGGTAGTTCAACAGAAAGGTACCGGCCTGCGAACCCAAAGGTCACTGGTTTGATTCCCAGGCAGGGCACATAACCAGGTGGCAAGCTAGGTCTCCAGCCAGGTACGTAGCTGGAGGCAGGGTGAAAGGCAACCATACATTGATGTTTCTCTCCCTCTCTGCCTTCTTCCCTTCCCCTCTCTCTAAAAATAATAAATAAAATCCTTAAATAAATAAATAAAGTGAGAGTGGGAAGGACCTTCATGGGTGGGTGCCTTTTGCTTGTGGGGAAGGAGATGGACATTGTTTATGCTCTTTAACATTATAGCAGGAATTTCTATCCTGTCCAATATATTGTTGAAAACAATTTCAAACGTCTCTCTCCCTCCTTACAAAAGTGGTATGAGTTCATTGTAGAAATTTGGAAAATGTAGATAAGCACTAAGAAAAAAAGAAAATCACTGATGTTCTCAGTGCCCAGAAAAGACTCTTCTTAGCATTTTGGTGAATATTCTTCTAGTCTTTTGATTAAATTTACTCACATGTAAATATTAATTTCCTCATGGTTATATTAAAAACACACTTTTGCCCTGGCTGGGGTGGTTTAGTGGATTGAGCATCAGCCTGCAGCCTGGGAATTGAAAGGTCATGGGTTTGATTCCCTGGTGCACCCGGGTTTCAGGCCAGGTTCCCAGTTTGGGGCATGTGAGAGGAAACCAGTCGATGGTTCTCACCTTCTCTTTTTCCCTCCATCCTCTCTCTCTAAAATAAATAAAATCTTTAAAAAATAAAAATATACTTTAATATTTTCCAGTGTGATGAATTAGGGATAGATATTAGTTTTATCTTCTTTTATTACTTTATGATAAACTAAAAAATTTACTAAGTATTTATTATTTTGGTGAGTTGCCTGTCCATGTCTGGTCATTTTTATAGATTTTTTTTGTTGATTTATAAATGGTCTTTTTAGATTAAAGATAGTTATCTTTTTCCCCTTTTCATCTATGTGAAAATATTGACTATATAATTAAAAAGCCTATAATTTATTTTTATCAGTTTTCTATAGTTATTAAGTTTTCACTGCTATAAATAATGTGACACTTAATATTGCTCACAGATCTTATCTGCACTGTTTCTCTGAGATTGATTCAGAGAAATGGGATTACTGGGTCGCTCCCCATGAGAAGTATATGCAAGTATTTATTTTTTGGAACTCAGAGTATAACTGAGTATTATCTTTAAAAATTGTCCAATTTAATAAGCAAAATAGACTTTTTTAAGTTTTAAATTATTTTACTACTAGAAAAATAGATTTTTTTCATATTTTATCATCTAGTTATATCTGAATGCTTTGTGTATTGGTTATTCCTTGCCTAATTGGTTTTTTATGGTTTTCTAATTGATTTATTAGGTTATTAAATATATTGGTTCAGGGTATTAGTATTACACTATTTGCTATACATTTGTTTCTTGCTTTGTCCCATGAATTTTTATTTTATATTCAATTTGCTTTTATTTATTTATTTTTCTTTTTTTTAAATTTTATTGTTGTTGTATTACATCCATCCCCTTTTTGCTCCCCTCTGTCCCCCTCCCCACCCACCCATTCCCCCCAAAGTTAATCCCACCTGTTGTCCATGTCCATGGTTCCTTTATACTAGGTTCTTGTCTAAGCCAATTTGCTTTTATTTGCTAGTTTAGATCACATGAGGGGGAGCCCCTCCAAAGACAACTGGAATTATCTACTAGAGGGTGGACTCCTAGTAATACAGGCTTCTCCTGCTAGGTGAGTGTTCTGGGAATTCATCTGTATCATTGTAACAACTGATGTTGTAAGAGGCTGCATTTGGCTTCAGTGAATTTTTAAAAAGACTCTTTCAATGCATTTGCCCATTTCATGATAGGTGATTGATGAGTGCACCTGCCTAAACCATGTTGACCAAAAACAGCATGACCCCCACCCCCACCCTTCCTATTCATCCAATCTCACCATTTTTTTTTTCACCCCCTGGATGAAAGAAGCCCTCAGAGGGAAATATTTTGCCAATGTGGAAGAGGTGAAACAAAAAAATGATAGAAATATTAAAAGACATCAAAATCAATGCATTTCAAGAACTGTTTTGAGCAGTGGAAAAACGATCTTGATAGGTGTATTGTTTCATTTGGAGAGTACTTGGAAGGTGACTGAAGTTTAAATATGTAATAGTAAATACATAGTGTTTTTATAAATAAATTTCATTTTTCCTGGGTTCCCCCTCTTATAATCAAATCTATTTAATTCTTTGTGATTTTCCAACCATTTCTTTTATGCTTAGAGAAGTATTTTGATTATTTTTGTTTATTTGTACTTAAAACCCACTGGCAGTATATTTTCATGTCTCCCCTGTCTGAGGTGGGGCAGATTTGATAAGATTGCAGGAGAGAGGTTCACTTAGTCATGAAAGGCATCTGGAACTGGCCGAGATTCAGAAGGGAAAGAGGAAGCTAGGGGGAGAAGCAGCACATGACACTGGGATTTCAAAGGCTGAAGAGAAGACTTTCCCAGTCAAGTGATGAGTCCTCAAAGGGTGTGTGAATATCCACATACTTGAAATACAGTCAGAAACTGAGGTAGGTAGGTAGAGAGAGAGAGAGAGAGAGAGAGAGAGAGAGAGAGAGAGAGGGAGGGAGGGAGAGGGAGGGAGAGAAGGAAGAAGAGGAAGGGAAAAGCGGAGGGAAGGAAGGGAAGAGAACCAGAAAGAGAAGACCTGTGTATTCTCAATGGTGGGGATGGTTAAAAAATGACCATTGCAGCCCTGGCTGGTAGCACAGTGGATAAGGCGCCAGCCTGTGAACCCAGGGGTC
Organism: Noctilio leporinus; assembly: GCA_004026585.1. NCBI lineage: Eukaryota > Metazoa > Chordata > Mammalia > Chiroptera > Noctilionidae > Noctilio > Noctilio leporinus. Next base: position 28,321 of record PVIW01008023.1, on the reverse strand, counting down.
GCTGGTTCGGCTCCCCGGCCAGGGCATATAACAAGGTTGCAAACCAGGTCTCCAGCCAGGTCTGTGGCTGGAGGCAGGCGAAAGGCAACCATACATTGATATCTATCTCCCTCTCTCCCTTCCCCTCCCTCTAAAAAATAATAAAATCTTAAAAACAAACAAACAAACGAAAACCAACCATTGCTCTGGCCAAGGGCATCAGGAACTTCCCAGTTGTCCAATTTCATTTTTTTTTTTTTCTTGCTTTCCTTTTCTGCAGCTTTTGGCATCGAGTTTCCTTTTTCTCAAAGCACCAAATTCCCTCAGGTCCCATGACACTGTCTTGTCAGGAGATTTCTCTGCTTTTCTGCCATCTCTGTCTTCAAGTAGAGCCTACACCCTCTGCTCTATATACTCTCCCCACATCTTCCACGTGCCAGAGACCCCACCCTATAATTTGTATCTCCAACCTGGACCTCTCTTCTGAACTGGGGTGAAATTATTTACCTACTGGTTGGATGCCTTATTGCATATTCAGCTTGGCCCAAACAAAATACATCTTCATCCCATCTTGCCCCACCCCACCCCCAGCTTGCTTTTATTGAAGGATTTTCTATCTTAGTGAGCGGGTTTCTTAACAAGGTGCTTATGAGCTCTTCTTCCAGAAAGGTAGGGTTGGAAGAACTGGACTTGCATGTCAGTGGTACACTTAGTGTGAATGTGAAGAAAATATCCCTGTGGCTGAGAACTAGTGAGGACTAGAATAGTTTCCCAAGGAAAGCGAAAGTAGGAGAGGCAACGTCCAGTTCTTTGAGTTGGGATCACCCCTAGATATCTTAAAGGCCCTAAGAAGTCCCTTGGGAGACAAGAGGTACTGAGCATTCCTCCAATATAAGGATTTTCTAAATAACCTTCCAGGCTTCAGCTTGCAGGTTCAATCTCCAAAGGTCACATATTCCAAAAACAGTTTCTAAATTTGCTTCTGTGATTTGCATTCATAAGAAGATGCACCTGCAAATCATGTAGGTGACAACAAAGCAGTAGAATTTAAATTCTCTATTGGTGGTCTGGGGAGGGTGGCAAAGTTTCTAATGCAGGTGGACGCCTCTTAAAGAAAAACCTCTCGCTCTGGCTGGTGGCTCAGTGGATGGGTGCCGATTTGTGAACCCGAAGGTTGATGGTTCGATTCCCAGCCAGAGCACATAACCAGGTTGCAAGCCAGGTCTCCAGTCAGGTCTGTGGCTGGAGGCAGGTGAAAGGCAACCATATATTGATGTATTTCTCCCTCTCTGTCTCTCTTCCTCCCCACTTCTCTAAAAATAATTAGTAAAATCTTTTTAAAAGAAAAAGAAAACAAACCTCTCAAACATCTCAATTGAGCATAATTAGCTCTCTATTGTGCTTCTTTTTTCTATTTAACAGAAGACAACAGGTCAATCAGAAGGAAGCCAGTTCTTTTTAGATAAGTATTTTAAACTTTCAAACCATAGCTATCCAAATTTGAGCAAGTTAAATATTTTAGGGAGAAGACCACATAAAGCAGTCCTTTTTAACCATTTGGAGATATTGTAGTCTTTTTTAAAAATTGTAAGTGAAACTATTAGGCCCCACTCTTGCCCCTGAGTGAGTGGGAAAGAGCAAGAGTAGTTTCTTAGCGGTGCCAGAGAAGACCTGGCTTTGGTTTCTACTTTCCCTGGCTTCACCACTCACTAAAGAGTGGTGCTCTCTTTGGCAACCACTCAACTCACTGGGAAGAGAAATTGCCTTCTTACTGCTCTCCAGCTTGTTGAGTGCTGTGGTCACTCTTGTTTTGGGCTCACCCTGGACACCAGGTTCTTTCCTGCCCGTGTGCCTCTGCCCTCCCTGGATTACCTGTCTCCTTTCACCAGATAGACTTGAACCCTGCCTAGGATACTGCCACTCACAGCTTCATGATCAGCTTTCCTGATAATCCTCTGCTAATTTGTAGAAATGAACCCCACACATTTTCTTTCAAGGAAACTTCAGGAATCTTTAGGAGAACTAGTATATTGATTCAAATACAATAAGCAATGCCCAAAGGGAGGTTTAGGCTCCAAATGCTACATGACCTCAGCTGAAGTCATAGTGGAGGATGTTATAACCAAAATTACTCTGCAGGTTGACATTCTGAATGCCAGATGCAACTGTGGCTTTCAGTGGACAAAGGTAGGCATTCTAGACACATGTGGACACTTTCTTTTGTAAAAGTCTGCCCGTGCGCTTTTTTGCATTATTAGTGTGTGTCTGTGGAGGAAGGGTCTAATTTTAGAAAGGTGCAAATTGCTTAGGACCACCCTGATGACATGAGGAAATCAGTAAATTCATAAAAACCACTGACTTAAATCTGGCCCCTGATAAGGAGCAGATCAGAGTCGATGGAGCTCCCACTGAACATACCAGTGAGATGGAGTACAATGAGATGAAAACAAAGCAGAAACTTCCAGCCACCTTAGGAGTTTTGGCACTGTTATCACCACCACTTGACACCTCTTTTATTTCATTATTTTAATCTGCCTGGAAACCCAGGAGACTCCTTCTCTCATCCCTTCTTGGACATAGGGTTTAACCCCTGCCAGTTGGAATCAGTGTTGCAGGGAGGGAACTGCAGCCACAGGGCTTCCACTCTCCAACGGCAGGTCTCAGGCCTCTTGCACAGCACCGGAACCAAGGGCCAGCTTACTAGACCCTGGTGGGCTGGCCTTGTAAGAGAGAGAAGAGGCAGGCTTTCACTGCAGGATGTCTGTAGTCTCTTGAAGATGAGGAAGAGTTGGTTTCTTCTGATGGGCAGGAGTGGAACTCGGTGGCCATGCCACCTGTCTGCTCATGCTGCTGCCCTGCCTGTGCTGTGCCACCGGGCTCCTGTGAAGAGCCACATGGCTACTCGTATTAGTAGGCTCCTCCCATCAGGTACCTGTTCCTGTCTCCCATCTCTCTCTAGCCCACATGATCCGACTTCTGTACTCACCAGTTACAGAGCTGAGATTTGTGAGGGGCCAGCTGGCTCAGGTCCTATATCCTTTCTTAGGCATCTTCATTCTTATTTCTTCTTCAGCAGTGTGGAGGCTGCTCCCATGCCTTCGGGCCACCATCTGAACTTGCTTTCTTGGTACTTCTCCCATGTCCTTCTCTGTCTCTGGTAGCACCTCTTGTATATTTCCGCTTGTCCTCCTCTGCACTTCAGTGCCTACCACCCTCCCTCTGCAATCTCTCAGTCACCTTAGTGGCCAAGTTATCTGCTCTATTCAGGTATTCCCAGTCTAGGCCCTAGTCTCATGTTCCAGCAGAATATGGACTGGATGCTTCCTGGCCATTTCTACTCAGCTGTCACATTGCTTTCTCAGCTCAGTCTGCTTCAAACTCATCAAATCATCTTCCATCTACACTTGAGTCTTCTTCCTAATGCTCCTCAGTGTGAAAGCCCAGGTTCATTCCTAATGCTTGGTTCTGTTTGGGGGCATGTATACAGCCAGCTGCCGAGGCCTGATTGCTTTTCTTTGAATGTCCCTCCACACAGTTCCTTGCACACTCCTCCCACCGTAGTTTCAGTCCACTTGCACCTGCAGGTATGCTTTAGCCACCAGTCTTTGTCCAACTCTAGCTGGCTCTGTACACCTCTGCCTGAATAACCTTCTGAAAACACTGCTTTCCTTTGTGCAATCGTTTTACTACTATGAAGAGCCTAAATCCAATGTGAATCCTCACCTCTGGTCAGTTTCGTACCCAGAGCATGTATGCCAAGGCCAGCTTCCTCATTTAAAATGCCTCTCACTTTCCCTTTGCCGGTCTCTCTGCTTCTTCTGGATCTAGATTAGGATCCACTTTCCCATGGAGCTCCCTGTAAATATTCCAGCTGTGGGAGCCCCCATCTGCAACATCCGAATATTGATATTCGGCTCTCTTCTTAACATTTAATCATGTACTTCTTCTTGGTTCTTCGGTTCTTCTTTTGTATTGTTTTCTTTTATTGATATTTAAATTTTATTTTTGGATTTAAAAATATTTTTGATGTTTTATTGACTTGGCAGGAGGTTAAGCTTCATGGAGGAATGAGCTATACCTCTTTTTTTTACATCTTGCTATCATCTGGTAGGAGTCACTCAGCACTTGACACCAGGTGAGTGAAAGTTACCTGGGACTTTATTTCAATTGAGGAAATCTATTTTCAAAAATTACTATTATGTTCTCTACCAAATTGTTTATTAACTTATTCACCCCTCCCATCTTCCCATCAATGTGTAAAAATGAAATTTTACTCATCAAAAAGAAAGTGTTCAGTTTATTGTTTATGAGCCTGATAACTGGTGATTGACAGCTGAGACATACTAATGTGATCTTTGACTTTAAAGACATGTGGTTGGCTCATCTTCCCCAGCAAGCTCTTGTGAGTGATACCTTGGATAGCATCTTGCTTGTGGTCCTTTGTTTGAGTCCCAGAGAGGGAAGGAAATCTGCCAAACCTAATTCAGGCACCCCTTGGTCCTGATGGTTTTTGTACCAAAAAATTAAAGATTGATTGACTGGTGAGGCTGGGCCTGGTTTTCAGCTATGACAAAGCCAGGCAGTTGATTTAATGGTTCACCACATTCTCTGAGGGGGGAAATGATACTAACCAAACCTAAAAACATTGGTAGTAAAATCAGCATTTCAATGTATTAATTTATAGTTAACTTTAAAACATTAGGGATCACCCTGACTGGTGTGGCTCAGTAATTTGGAGCATTGTCCCATGAACTGAAAGGTCATGGGGTCCTGGTCCAGGCACATGCCTAGGTTGTGGGTTCCGTCCCTGGTTGGGGCACCTAGGAGAGGCAACTGTTTCTCCATATTTCTTTCTCTCATCTCTGTTTCTCCCTCTCTCTTCCTCCTTTCCCCCTTCTCTAAAATCAATAAGCATGTCCTCCAGTAAGGATTTTTAAAAATTAGGGATTGATGTACTAATACCTACCTTCGAGAATGACACTTGGAAGGTATGAAGGCAGCGGGGTAACCTAATTCTAAATCAGACTGATTGATGATCATCGGAGAATCAGTGCATTGATATTTAAGGAGAGCCTTGACCTCTGGGAAGGCCTGGAGAATTGCCTCTGGATAGATCTGTCACCTCCTCCCACCCCCCAGTACATATGCACATTCCCCTCCCCGCCACAGGCTGTGTGCTTACCTCTACCATTTGCAAGCATTCGTTGAGCATATACCAAGTGCTTGGTGCCATGTGCTGAAGACATGGGTGCTATTTCTCTTGTGCAGTTCATGGACAGGTACCTGCCCTTTGGACAGTATGGCATATACTGCAACAAACTCTTATTCATCGGCTCTTTTATTCCAGTTCCCTGCAGATGGCCATTTCCTCTATGTCTTAAAAATAATTTCTGAAGCTGGCGTGTTTATTAAGCTGACCAATTTTATTAACTACATGTTGCTTTATTTTTGGTAGTAATGTTCTCTAACCTGTCCCCCACTTATGGGTGAAACTGTCCTCAGGTGGGTAGACCCAGTAACAGGAATGGAGAGCTGTGATTAGACATTTGCCACTATTCCTCAATCCTGCCTTGGGCGCTGGTATGTTTGGAAAGTTCGTGTGGAAATTGCCTTGGAAGAGGTCATACTATGGACAAGGCAGGTGGGAGAAGTCTCAATTTGCATCGTTGGCTGCTTTGGGAAGAACCGTTTTATTTAAAAGTGGCATTTAATAGCAAAGCTATTACTGGAGATGCCTCTGGTGAGGGGACTGTTTCTTTCCTCTACAGGAGAGTGGGACATGGTCTTCCAAATGGGAAAATAAGAGAGATGACAAGGGCTCATGCTGGAGTGGAGAAAAGCCCTATGTGGACCTCTCCTGCATTTTCTGCTTTGCACACTTGCTGCAGGTGTGGTGGTGAGGACAGCCAACCTTCTACTTGACAAGGAGTCTCCAGGGGCAGGGGACAGCTGGGTCTGTAATTAGCATGAACAACTAAAGCAGGTGGTAGGAGCGCCGGAACCGGAGAAAAACTGCTAGACCCTGAGAGGCACAGGGAGAGCTTTTGACGCCAGGATGACCTTTAGTCCCGGAGCTGAAATTCCCAGAATCTCAGCCAAGGGAAAGCATGTCCATGTGATTGAGGAAGATGTGCACTAATCAGACTTCGGTTACAAAGCTCGTTGGAATCTCCAGAGCGATGACCCACTCCCTGGAGTTATTTCATGGCAGAGTATGATTTGGAGTGAGTTGGAAAACAGCATTTTACCTGAGTCTAGGGATAGGGCCACAGCTCGTCTGAGTCTGCCAGCAGTTAAGGATCAGTGATAAAGTGTCACATAGCTGTATATTGAGCAAATATAAAACCAGCAACTGTGATGGCTGAATAGGGCTGCCAAAAGCTGCAGGACATGGCTCTTGCTAGCATCTACAAATAAAATGTGCCAGAAGCATCTCCTGCTTCTGGTAGCATCCTGCTTCATTAGCATCTCCTGCCCCATATTTATTTTTAATTATTTTATTGGATTTTGGCTTTTATTAAGAAGGTGAGCATTTGAGAGAGAATTGCAGATTCATTTTAAATTTAGTTAAAACATCTTATTGGATAAGCTTTCTTTTCAGACCTTGTGATTGTGACTGCAGTGTACTACCAGTCTCTGATGTCATGGGATGTCCATCTGCCAGTCCATTCTTCCATCCATCCACCCATCCACCCACCTGTCCCTGTATTTGCCCATCCATGCATCCATCCATCTCCTCATTCACCTACCCCCCACCCATTCAATAACAATTCACTGAGCCTACAATACGGAATTTCCTGTGTAAGTAACACACAGATGTATTGAATGTTAAGTCTATAAATATAAAACATGAAGATGGCCAGCCATCTTTTTTTGCGGCTCATTTTGAGGGTGGAACTGTGGCTGAAAAATCAATAATTGGGTGTTTCAATACTAAAAGGCTTGGGTATCCCTATATCCAAGTTGGCTTAAACTTAATTTAGTGGACGAAAAATAAAACAAGTGTGGCCATGGCCAGGTAGTTTAGTTGGTCAGAGCATTGTCTCAATATGCCAAGGTTGCAGGTTAAATCCCCAGTCAGAGCACATGTAAGAAGCAAGGAATGAATGCATGACTAAGTGGAACAACAAATAGATGCTTCTCTCTCTCTTTCTCCACCCACCCCTACCCCCCTCTCTAAAATCAGTCAATAAAAAAAGTGAGTGGATTCAGAAAACCATTTGAATTTTCCATTAGTCTTTATTTGTTTGAATACATACTTTGATTTTTAAACATTTTTCACTCAGAGTAAGGGTGACATCATTTGTCACTCAATGGGGAAATAGAAATATGTATATTGGGAAATAAACTATGTTTCCTTTCTTCACAACTGATCCACATTTCCTGGTTGTATTTTAGCTGAACCTGAGGCCACCGTATGGGACATCTGGAATTTTGCAGCTTTATTTTATGTCTGGGTGCTTCACAGCTCATCTTGATCCTAGCTGTCTATTACCCTACAGAGAGCAACGCAACACTTCTACCACATGTGCTAAGAATAATACTGTCAAATATAGTCAAACTGCTAGAAATCAACGTTTGGAAGTGTGCTAAGTGAATGTGTATTTTCCACGCTGTCTTAATTCAAAGTGATCTCTTTTTTTCTAACCATATGTGCCAGAAATGCTTACCTTGGATCCAAGCTTGAATAGGAGGTACTTCTGCCAAAACAAGTGAATAGTTTTTATCCAGTTTTAAGCAATTGAGAAAAAAATAGTGACTTTGATGGTTAGAGAACATTGTCAACTACTGCACAACGTGATTCCTACTGACCTGCAGCAAAGAAGAGTAACAAAGCAGCAGGCTTATAAATAGTGTAAAACCAAGAGATTTGGTGTTCCTAGTGGACCACTGTATTTAGAACAAGAGTGTATGAGAATAGCACTGGAAATAAATTGGCTTTGGAACACCTGTCCCAAAAAGCAGGGGTTTCCCATTAGGTTTTCTTTAGGAAAAGGAGACCTCATGGACAGACAGCCTTGCCTCTGAAGCTTCTGGTCATGCATGGCCCTGAACTTGATCATACAGATAGGAGACACAGGCATCCCTTCTGACCTTCAAAAACCTTATAGCAGCTTAACAATTGTGGTATTTGTGTCCACCTGTTTACCGTTTTGCTTCCCGAATTAGTGTGAATTCATTTGCTTTGTATCTATGTCAAGAAAGGCGGGTGGGGTGGAGTTTAGGCCCAGATCAAGGCCTACAGCTGAGGTTGGGTGCCCAGGGAAGAAAGAGATGGAGGTTGGAGTAAAGCCATGGCTAGAAAAGGAAGACCTTCTGTTGTGAGGACCCCCAGCTCCTCCTCTCCTCATTGTGTTTGAGATTTGAGCTCACAGAACACCCACTGGTGAACTATACTTACCTAAATTTTATCCTTTCCTTATATGTGGGTTGTTTGTTTTTTGTAAGGGGAGGCACTAGATCTTCCTTTGGAATTCTGAAAATCAAACTGTCAAACAGCTTCTGGAGCTGAAGTGGTTTGCATGCCACTGTTTATGGGATGGTTAAGGCTAGTCAAGCTCTCCTCAGGCAACCCACCCTTGATAAATGAAAGGAGAAAACTCTTCCACAATTTCTGTTCCAAAGCTGCTTGTTGGAGGAAATCCAATACAGAAAGAAAAAGAAGCAAAAATCTCGTTATATTCCTCTACCGAGATATATCAATCTGCCTCTCCCGCCATCTATCAACCCGCACAAATACATGCACACACAATGGAGATTTATAATTAACTTATTGATTCATACATATATAATCTTACACAGTATTTATACTAGGGTGATATATTTGTTATTTTGTAGCTTTTTTTCATTCTTTTTATTGTATTTTTACCCATTACTATTTAGTCCCCTTTTATACCCCCATAGCCTTTTAATTTAACTTAATATGTTGTGTTAACCCTGCCATATAGTAAACCTATGTCATTATTTTAAAGGTGTAGCCTTTTTACGGCCTTGTGTTAGTTATATAACCAATTCTATGTGCATAGGCATTTAGGCCACTTTTAACTGTTCTCTAGTTATCACACTTTATTTTTAATTTGTAATTAACAATTGGAGTATGGAGTACTACATTTTCAGCGTTTATATGTTCCATAAGTATTTATTGAGTGTCATACACTATGCTAGGCACCATAACTGTGGTTCATTCATAAGCAAAAGGGATGAAAATCCATGCTCTTATGGAGCTTATGTTCTCTTATGAAGCATAGATGAACAAGATAAATAAATAAAAGATAAGGTATGCTGGGTAGTGATATGTGCTTAGTAAGAAAAAACAAGTATGGACAGGATATGAAATATTGGAATGGGGGTGGAAATTGAAGTTTTGAGAAGGGTGATCAGGAAAGGCCTCAGTGAGAGAGGACAGGCTGTTGGATAGAGGCATGAGAGAGATAGCCATGGGACTATCAGGGGAATAGGACCAGTAAGTGCAAAGGCCCTGAGGCATCGAGGTGCAGCCATGTTTAGTGCAATTCCTGGTGGTCATGAATTGGGAGTAGAGGGAATGAGGGAAAGCTTTGCAGATGAGCTGAGAGAATTGGGAAGGAGGCAGATCATTTGGGGTCCTTTGTTCCTGAAAGGGAAGAGTTCTGATGAGATGAGTGACATAATGTGACTAAAACTAGTAAGGTCTATAGAAGATAGCCTGACAGCAGAGGCAATTGTGGGGCTATTTAAATATCCCAGGGTGCAGATGGCAGTGGCCTGGATTAGGGAAGTCTCGGGGGAGATGATGAGAAGTGGTAGGAATTTGGATGTGCTTTGACCCAGCAAAATTTGGTGACTGATCATATGTGGATTGTGGAGCAAGAGAAGAGTGAAGGAGGTGATTTCAGGGTTTTGTCCTGAGTAGCTCAAGAATGGAGTTGCCATTGGCTGAGGATTACGGGAAAAATGCTCTGTCTGTGAGGGTGGTGGTGAGTGGAGAGTCCAGAGCTGAATTTTAGACACAATGCCATTTGAGATGCAGCATACTTTTGAACAAGTCCTTTTTTATAGCCCTGTCTCATTTAAGGAGACATTTCATGAAAGAAATGCAATGGTTAGATTTTAGGGGATTTCCTCATCCTAGAGTTGTATTGGGGCATAACATCCCTTCAAAAAATCATCTGCCACTTTTTTTGCATGTGAATTTGGAAGCACACATCTTTTATATTTTATGTGGCTATATTTTAGCCATAAATCTTTTTATCATGGGTCATTATCTCTGTAGACTTCTCTTGGTTTGAAATTCTAATCCTCTCTTTGTGACAACATAGTGACTGCTCTTGGAAATGATTGGAGTGTCTGCATTGGTTTAGGATTCCAGGTGGAGAACAAGTGGGAGGGGCAGAAATGATTCTTTCCTTAGAAATGAAGAATTCCTGCCCCCTAGCCCTGTTCTCAGTGGTATGAGAGAGAGGCCAGGAAAATGCATGTTCTAGAAATAGAACTGCTTCTGAGAAGCCTGCTTTCCCAAGGGTTTCATGGGGCACCAGACAGTCCTTTACTCTTAGCAATTAATGGTGCTGACATGCCTACTCTATGATGAAGATTCAGAAAAGACTCCTAAGCATGCATCCTTCTGAAGCAGATACAGGGAAAAGGTCTGACAGAACTCTAAATGGGTTTCTGTAAATCTCAGGCCACTCCCCCACTTCCCCCATTGTTATAAGAGCATCTTGAGGAAGAAAACTTTCCCCTTGTTCCTATGTTAACTCTTCATCATTGACCATGGGTAACACAATGCTATGTGTTTCCCCCTTCGTCTCCGGCACTGTTTTCCCCCTGGGAGGACATCCCCAGGGGGTCCTCCAGAGGTGAAAGGCCCTTGGGTATGCCACCAGGGGCCTCTCAATCTTCACTGGCCCTTGCAGGGGTCAGTCTTATGGTCTGACTCCCTCAGAGCCACGTTTAAGCCTGGAGAGCTGACAGGGCCCAAAGAAGGTAAAACAAGCTCGAACCTCTTGGGAAGGTCACAGGGAACCTTTTTCTGTAGGCTGAATCCATGGCCTCAGACTTAGGGAACACCGGACTCGCCTTTCCCCATTTTTGGCAAGTGCATTTTATTTGAGCCAAGCAGCCCTTCTGCCTGGGGTGGGGGTGTTTGGACTCAGATGGTATTGGTTAGTCATGGAAAAATGCCCCAGAAAAACTGTCTGCCTCTCCAGGGAGTTAAGCCATTGATGGATAGAAATATGAAGGCTTTTGTAAGCTCCATCCTGAGCATGACTATGGGTTTCTCCACCTTTTTAGGTCACAGACACCTTTGGTGGTCCAATGCAAGCTGTAGACCCCAGCAGGAATGCCCACATGCACCCAGCATTGCTGATGCTATTGGAAATTTACAGAATTCCTGAAGCCTATTCATGAACACTCCTATTTTTGTAACATGGAACCATTTTTATTTATTTAACAAAAAATATTTGAGCATATATCTTTCATTTAGCACTGTTGAAAGTACTGGGAATATAACACCCAGCAAACCACCTGTTCATGTTTCTATGTTCACAATGGTTGAAAGTCTCCTGAGTAAAACTGAGATAGTTTCCCTTTCCTTTTTATCTTGCTTTCTCATTTTTCTAAATCAAACATGCATTACTTGTATTAGAGAAACATAATAAAAGAGATAAAATTCATGGTTCATTTCTTGAGAATAATGCGCAAAGACAGATGTTCCTTTGCAAGTGGTACTGATTTTTAATGTATCTCAATTTTATCAGTCATGATACTGTACAGGTATCCTGATAAATAAAGGTCCAGCTACGTATTGGACACATTATGTAGTCAGTCTACAGCTGTTGCTGCCAGTGCCTAAGGGTAGATGCTTTGCCGTTACTTAAGACCTTGTGGGAGTTGAAAGTCCCTGGATTAGGAATGGTTCCTTCAGACCAAGGCTCAGGCCAAATCCTGCTTTTGTACATCAAGTTTTATTGGAATACAACCATGCTCATTCATTTACATATTGTCTATGGCTGCTTCATAGCACAGGCAATGGTGGCATGGAGCAGTTACCACAGAGACGTTTGTTTGGCCCACAAATGCCCAATCACCTTGTGCAGTGGTGCAAATGGTCTGTGTCTGTACCATCCAGGGTAGTCACCACCAGACACAGATGGATGGACCCCTGGAATAGTGGCTAGTGTGGCTGAGGAACCGACACTTCTATTACTTAATTTAATTAATTTACATTTGAATTTTAATAACCACATGTGCCTAGTGACTACTGAAATGTGCCATGAGACCAAACTGTGAACTACTTTGTCCTCTTGGGTCCTGTTTTCACTGTCATTGTTGAACCTGGACACTTTCTCTGGGTCCTTTCCAGGCTCTTTTGACTAAAACTTTTTCTTTTCTTTTCTTTTTTCTTTCATTCTTTCTTTTTAAAATGTTCTAACTATTCCTACAGTGGGTAGACTGCGGTCTCTTTTTATGAGTTATGGAATTCATGAAGCTGTCCATCTAGAAATATCCCATAATGGGAAAGACAGATTTGCCAGTGGAAAATGTTGAGCAAAGAGTGTGGAAAACACTTAAATCCCTGTGCCCTCATTTTTATAATTAAAAACAAAAAAAAATTTTTTAAAGAACTTTATTTTCTAGAGCAGGTTTAGGTTCCCAGCAAAATTGAGTAAAAAGTACAGAGAACTCCCACATGCATCCTGTCCCTGCCCCCATCCACACATACATCCCCCACTATTGACATTCCTCATTACAGTGACACATTTGTCACAATCAGTGGGCCCACAATGATACATTGTTATCACCCAGGGGCCATAGTTTATATCAGGATTCCCACTTGGTGTTGTACATTCTGTGCATTTGGACAAATGTACAATGTATGTGTTCAAATCCCTTTCAGGGGACAAAGAAGAACAAGGCGTGGAACCCAACCATTAGCCCTTGATTTCTCGATAAAGCTCATAATGATCTGCAAGGTCCGCGATGAAGAGAGAGCAGGAAGGCAGGTTGAAGATGCAGAAGAAGGTGCTGAGTGGGAGGGAAATGAAGAAAAAGACTTATTAGCTTAACAATTTTGATACTTTCCCTGCTGGAGGCTGGAGGTGGGCAGGTGGACGTATGTAGATGTGGGCCACAGACTTCAGGCATCCTCCCCCTGCTGTGGTTCCATGGTCATCAAGGATGGGATGCCAGGCTCCTGCATGTCTCCAGGGATTCCCAGAGACACCTGGACTCTACCAAGAGCAGTGTGGGCAAGGCAAACAGCAGCCGGATTCTCCTCTGAAGACTCCTGTGCCTGGCCATGTTTGCTATGCTGGTTGTAGCTCATGGGCTCTCATTTCCAGGTGGATCATTTGTTCAGTGACCCTGACTCTAAAACTGTTGTAAGGTCTGGGAACTTTGTCCTTTGAACTTGGCCTCTTCCAGTTTGTCTGTGTATGGTCCAAGGTTGAGTTAGGACTTGCTGTTTGCCATGATACTCATATCTAGAATGTGGCTTCAAGATGAAATCACCATTTCAGGTAACATGCTTTACTATTTTGGTCTTTTAAAGATCATTTTTTTTTTTTTTATTCTGAGTCTCAGATTTTGGTGATACTCTAATAACCTTTACCTCCAATGACTCCTCCTGTTCTGATGTCTACTGGAAGGGCATTTAAAGAATCTTAGTGTCTTCCAGAAAATGATCTTAAACCATATTTTATCATTGCTGGAGATCCTGGTGGTTTATTACCTTGTGCCTTTAATGCATGTACAGTTGAAATGAGGAGTGGAGAAAACGAGGCTGGCATAAGATAGAGAAGATGTGGTTTGCACAATGCAGTCTTTATGAGGCTTATATGTTCACAATTATGGACATAATTGGAGCAAGACATTGGTAGCCAATTAAAAAGTAAAGCTGTATTTATAGAGGTAAGTTCTATTAAAGTTCTAATCAAAAACCATTTCTAAACAAACACCTCTTTGAAAGGAGAGTGTATGTAATTCTGCATGACTACTGACTGAAGGTTAGTAACAATTTAGACGCCAAGACAAACCCTCTCTGCCTGGCTACTATGTGCATTCCTGGACTCAGACCCTGAGGATTTAGCCAGCTTGGGAAGTAAAAGACTGAACTTTTCAGGGATGCCCAGTCAATTTTGCATCTTCACCTGGGACCTTGCTTTATTCATACATGTATTATAAAACCTTTAGTTGCCCACTCATTTCTGTTTCATAATCGGAGCAGGAAAAATTGAGGTCAGCTCCCATGGGAGAATGTATCCATATTCCTTTCAATTCATTCCTTTCCTTCTGGAGGCACAGGCTTTGTGACTGTGCCCATGTAGAGAAAAATGCCAGTTTGGGATTTTTCTGGATATAAGAAATGAATGATTTCTTACATCCAGTGTCTTTCTTGCTGGGAGCAATCTGAGAAGGGCCTGAGAGACAAGCATCTGCCCATAGGAAGAGAAATAAATGAGATTCTTCCCTACTCTCTCACCTGGGGGAGGTAGGGGTGGAGGAATGGGGGTTTTACACCCATAAAAGCTGCTCTAACATGATGGGAAGAGCTCTGGCCTAAGTGATCAGACACCTGGGCCAGAGTGTGTAACCAGTTTCTCAGAGTCCCCGGGTCTAAACCAGGAGTAAAAGGAGAGGTGTGTCCTGTGATTCCTGACATTCTAGCTTATAAACTGCTGTCTTCACCCTTTACTTATCCTGCTACAATACCTGGGGACAAGTTTTTATTCTGCTCCAGGGAAGAGGTTGAAGCTGTTGCTGTGAATTTTCTTTGGCATGACCCAAGGAGCCAGGCCATTGTCAGTTACCACCAGCTTAAACAATCCAGACCAAGGATGCCTTCCATTTTCCTTTCCTATAATGAGTCCTTGGCTCATTGACTTACAGAGGTCTTTGATCTTTGAAGTATAAGATCAGCTATATTTCCAACTCCTTTCTATAGGTGAGGCTCAGAGTTTCTGTAACTAGCTCAAGGTGACTTAGGAAATTAGTGGTTAGAATCAGGTCTCATGACTCTCAGATCATTTTGATGTGCTGTTCTTCCTCCCTGACTAGCCTTCTTTATATAGTAATATGTAACCCCTCCCCCAATCTATGATGCCTTTAGGTTTATTGACTTTATGCCCTTTGAGTTAACCTCTGAGTCTTGGAATGGAAGGGCCAGGTACCTGAGGCATTGATACTAGATATATTAAAACTTTCCCCCCAGGGGTATAGCAAGGGTTACTGTCCTTCAATCAGTGCAACCCTGGGTATCTAGCAAGAGATTATATGGAGTTTTGTTAAAACATGACATGGTAAAATGAATGAAGCAACAGCACCCCTCAAATTATCACCTCACCCCAACCAGAGGTTCAAATGTAGAATAGTGTCTGTGTGGGGAGGATCATGGGCACCTACCCATGGAAGGCAGGAGGAGGAGAGCTGAGACTCTGGCCACCATGGTTGCCACCTTCATTGCCAGTTCCCTCCTGTGACTGGGTCCCAGATTCCACAAGCCAGCACACAGCTTATTGAACCACCATATCAAATCATCATCCTTTTGTCCTGATACTTACCATGTCAATAGAACTGCCTTTATTCTTGTCCCAGGAGTTAAATCTATTCTGTCATTGCAACATATTAAGGTAAAGTCATTTATCCTTTGCATTTTTGTCCTAAGGAATTGAACAAGTTGTACTGATTGGCTAGCACATTGACCATGTTACAGAGCATTGTATAATAGTCACTTCATGTGTGATGGGGGGAAGGAACTTAACCCATAGCCCAGAAACATTTACCAAGCATCCCTTTATGTAACTTACACCATCTGCTCTTCCCCATTAATTAAACAAGTATCAGGTGACCTGCTATTATCAGGGAGCTGATAAAAGGGAGAGAAAGTAAAATAAGATAAATGATTCTAGATCACAAAGAACTAAACACAGTCTGTTATGAAGATCAAATTCACACAAAGAGGGCAACTATTTAGAAAGTACTCTAGTAGCAGGTTACTAATAGAGAGTATACAGAATCAATGGTAGCCGCATGAGCTCATCAAGGTCCCTGGCCAGGAGATACACAAAGACTGGGTAGAGCTCAGCAAGAAAGCCATGGTAAGCCTGAGGAACTTAGACTATATCCCAAGGTTGATGGGACTGCATTGAAGGGCTTTTAATTGGAGAGTACCATGATTCAATTTCTCATTTAGAAAGGTCACAGCTGCTAGGTGGAGAATGATGTAGGACGTGTAGGTGATATTGTCACAGAAGGAAGTGAAGGCAGAAGTGGCGTGTAGGAAAAAAGAAAGAAATAAACCAATGCATGGGAGATAAACTTTCCAATGGGAGGCCAAGGGAGGGTTGGAGGAGGAAGAATGCTATGATATGACTTATGTTTTAATAAATGACTCTGGCTCCTGGGTAGACTATGTTCTGGTGGTAAGAAGGGGATGATAACAGAGGGATCAGCTATTGCAATAATCTAGGCAAGAGATGGTAGGCTCTGACCAGGATGGTGGCAGGGGAGGTTTTAAAAGAAACTCAAATATTATCTTGATTTTGAAGGTTGAGATAACACAATTCCTGATTGATTAGCTGTAATGTGTGAGAGAAAGAACAGTCAAAGATAGTTTCAATACCTTTTGGCCTAAGCAACTGAGAGGTTGAATTTCCGTCAACTGAGATGGAAAAGACAGAAGAAGGAGTTAGATTTATGGGGGAAGTGTTGTGTTAACATATCCAAGTGGAGATAGTAAGTAGGCAGTTGAGTTATAAGTCTTGAGTTCAATGGGAGGTAGAGACTGGAGACATAAATTTGAGAGTCTCTGGCATATAGATGATATTTAAAGCCACAGATTAGATGGTATCACCAAGGGAGTAAATATAAGTATCAATAGAAAAGAGTTGGGTTGACTTCTGGGGCATGCCAAAGTTAAGTCAAGTTGGCGAGGAAGAGGCAGCAAAGCAGATGGAAATGCTGTGGCTAGTGAGTTAGTAGTAACCTGTGCTGGTGCTTGGAAGTCCTATGAGTTATTCAAAAGGAGGAAATGATGAGTGCAATGAATGCTGTTGACTAATGAAGAAGAAAAACTGATTAGTGAGTTTCCATTGGATGGAGCAGCATGGAGTACAATGGTGAGCTTGATAAGAACAGTTTGGGGAAAGTGGAGGAAGCAAAACTCTGACTTGTTTTGGTAGAGAATGGGAGATGAGAAATCAGATGTAATGACTATAGGTATCTCTTGAAGAGTTTGGCTGCAAAGGGAAGGAGAGAAATGGGGATGGTGAATTGGGCATGGCAGCAAGGTCAAGGAAGTCACTGGTGATATAGTTGGGAGAGGAGGGCATTGGGTGCCCATTTGCTTGTCCTTACAAACAGCGAGTGGTTGGGCCAGCTAGTGCATGGCCTCAATGGCCAATAGCAGACTGTGGCATTTTCTTGGTGGTCTCTTTGTGTGTAACTCTATGTGCCTGCCCATTTCACCGGTCCTGTTCAGGATCTCTTACTGCTCCCTGTGGACCATTCTCCCAGGAGGTGGTGTCTTCTGAATGGGCTTTCCCCAGGTTCTCAGGGTACACCTCTACCCCCTTGAGAAAGGGGCAGACCTCCTGGCTGTGACTCTTCATTCTCACAGTTCCAGGGTCATGACTATTGTTCTGACTTAGTCAAACCAGACTCATGTTTCTGAAGAATATTGTGTTGCTGCCTAAAATCCAAGACTATCCCAGAGTTTTATATAGTGTTCATTAATATGCAATTCAGATACCCTTTACCTAGGTTCATATTCCAAATGTTATAAATCTCTCAATCTTTTCAGTGCCCAAAGACTACATTACATTGTCAAAAATGAGTTTATAACTATGAGCAAAAAGAAAGAAAACCCACCATAAGCCCACTGCCCTCATCTAGCTGCTGTTAGCATCATATAGTTCACACATACATTGATTCACACACATAAACATATGTGTTGTTGATGTGTTCTGGCCATTGATCAGCATGACCATCATGACCTGTGGGAATGATTATGCTGCCTTCCCTGTTCTTCTCTTCCCTCTCTACACACAAGCTCCCTCCCTCTTCCCACCTCCAACTCTTCTTAGGGAGGCGTTGTCAGTTTAAAGGCTCACATGCCTGTCATGTGAATGTCCATGAAAGTTTTCTCAGGAATCTCTTCTAGACATTTTTTCCAGATTATAGAAAGCAACAGCATGTGCATGTGGAGGAGGAGGGTGATGGCTGAGTGTATCCAGAGAAATAGAGGTGTGAGGTGCGTATTAATTTGCCTTCCATCTGCAATCCTGTTATTTCCCACAGAAAGATTGTTATTCCCCATCTCACCTGTAATATGCAAAACTCGGCAGGATTCCCTAGTGCTGCTTCACCTTGTAGTGAGTGTTGTGAATTAAATTCCATTCTAACCCACCCAAGTACTTCATCATTTTGAGAAATGATAGCTTTTGATGCTTCACTGCTCATTTCTGCCCCCAACACCCAGTTTGAGTTGGTGGTAGAAGCCTTTGGGGGGAGCACCAAAGAGCATTCAGCTGAAGAATTGTATCCGTTCACTTTGAATCCACCATTTTAAGGACACTTGCACATTTTATTACCGTCATATCTTCTTAACCTTGCCCCTCCACTGTTCCTAGAGAGTCAGCACACCTGGGTGTGTGTGTGTGTGTGTGTGTGTGTGTGTGTGCATGCGTGTAAATGAAAATTTAACACCTGCTTTTTCTAAGGTCCCAGTGGCATCTCAATTAAACACTCAGCACTCAAATTCCATGGTGCAGAAAACACCCTAGGACATGAACCTTCACATAGCCCAGTTGTGTATTAGTAGGCAGCCTTAGCCAGTCTGGGACTTAAAATTTGTGCAGGTATGAGGTTTCTATTTTCCACCCCAGCATCAGTCTCTTGTCACACCCAGGTACAGCTACTTTAAGTTAATCATTCTCTTTTTGGGCTCAGCAACATCTTATTTGATTTTTCTGCCTATGAAGCCAAACATGCCCACACAATCATTAGCAAGTGTGGGAATTGTTGTTAGGAGCTGAATATTTATTATGCACCCATAAAATTTAGGTGCTATTCAGAATATGATTGCCATGGGATCAGTTTTATCTAAGAGGCCAGAGGAAGTTAATTAGCACATTGAGCCAGAGCTGGACGAAAACTGGGATCCTCCACTGTGCTGGGTGGACAGTGGCCCCATCCTGGGCTGTGTACTAGCTATCTCTTTGTAGCAGCCAGTTCTGGATAGGTGTGTGCCTTCTGGCACCTGAAGAATGTGAATGTTTGGCAGCCAGCTGCCTCAGGCAGAGTCCTAAAGAAGATGCACAACCAATTCCTTGGAAATGGGGAAAAGATTTGTCTGTGTTTGAGCCTGTGAAGATCTATCGGAGGGAATAGAGAAGAAAGCAACAGGAAGAGAGGGAGCAGCATCTTGAAACTTCAGTTGGAAAAAAATCACTAGTAGCTCGGCCTGTGGCTACCCTTGCCCTCAGCTGCGCCGCATGGAAGTCACCATCCCCAGACCCTCCTCTTTGCAAATAGGGGTGAAAAGCTCTGCCTAATGTATTTAGTTGGCATTATGAGCCACATGTATGCCGTGTCCTATAGAAGGAGAGCACTTGATCTAGGTGATTAAAAGTGTCAGCTCCTTATCCAGGAGAGGCTTCTATTAAATTATGCACAGTAAATATTTTTGCAAGTTGGAATTCTGAAGAAGACTTATTGATCTCTGGCAAGCTGCCAGGCAGCTGGTAAAGATTTGGAAAATGGCTCTCAAACCAAGGCAGGTCCTGGGAGGGATCAGAACACAGTCTGGAGGCTCTTTTGTTTCAGCTTTATCTCTGCCTCTGGTGAGGAGCGTGAGAAGCGACAGATTCTCCCAGGGCTGCTAAATCAATAGCAGACCGTGACATGAATTGCTTGGTTAGTGCAGCCTTGGCAATTCTGACAGGAGCCCTATCAGCACCTCTGCTTGGGAGGGACATCTGGGGAAGCGGGGTGGGGAATTGATGTCAGGAGGCTGAGAGTCTAACCCAGTTGGCGTGTTAGGTGGCGCTGGTGGGAGGAGTGGACAGTGCTGGACCCTCATGTCAGCCCTGTCCTCCAGGGGCTTCTGAGAGAGCCCAGGGTCCTTATTTATCTCTACTAATTGCCACCTGCCAGGGTCCACATCTGCCCTCTCTCCTGCCTCAGTACCTGACTTTGTCCTAAAGATACTGGAAATGGGCTTGGCTGACTGGCATTGGTGGTTATTTGGTTCTTAAGAACAGAGATGGGAGGTGGGGGTTGGTGTGACCAGGAGATCTTTCCTTGTGCTTTTGACTCTGCACAACTGGACAGGCACACCAAGCAGGAGCCAAGGGAGACAGCTGAGGGGGCTGCCCAGATGCCTGACCTGCCTAGAATTTCCATCAGCTAACATGTCCTAACTGTGGGCTTTCTCTTCTTCTCTGTTTTCTTTCCAATTCCCAATTCTCAGAACACATCCTGGCATATGGTAGGTGCTCAATAAATATTTGTTAAATGAATTAATGAATGGCTTCTTTCTTTGTCTTAATTTAGTTAAGGTCCCTAGGGGTGGAGCAGAGGGTGGGGTGGGGAAAGGGCTGTTCTTGGAGGTTTTAGAAAATCCTGTTGACCTCATTTGCTGAGGAATGCACCTACAGTCCAGGTGCCTCTTGTCATTTGGAAGCTCCTGGCAGCTGGACTGTAGGACAGAAAGAGCAACTGGAAACAAAGAGACAGGTGGTCAAGATGAAAAGTCAGAAGCAGGTCCACAGGTAACATGATGCTTCCCGCACTTCCTTCTCCAGTCCCAGCCTTCAGCCCCTGTGCCTGGGGGCTCACAGCCTCTCCAACATCCCCTGTCTTCTCTATTCCCTTTGCCAGTGACCTCCATGTGTCCGGGAGGAGGGACCTAGCATATCTGAGGCTCCCTTGACTCTCTGTTGCCTGATGTTTTGTGGATTTGTGGTTCGCATGCACCTTCAGTGGTTATGGGAGAACAGGAGGAAGGAGCCCTCAAATAGGTGATCCTGCTGCTCATTCATAACTTCTGTCCAGTGAGGGAAGCAATGAGCATAGTCCTAATGCAGTGTGTGGTTTGGGATTGTGTTTTCCCCCCTTTAAACTTCTCATCTTACTTTGCCCCCATTAGCAGGACATGGTGAAAACTCACCTGTGTTACTGATGTGTCTGGAGCAGAGACACACACTGGTTCTGTCAGGCTGGTTTGGCCTTTCAGGGAGCCTTCAGAGCGATCTGTTAGAGGGAGGACTGGTGGGGCAAGTGTGCGTGTAAGTGTGCATGTAAGAACCAACATGCTTCTGAAGCCTGCTCTTTGTTTGTTTGTTTGTTTGTTTGTTTTATGAAGTCTGGGAAACTTGCTAGTGCTTGGTGCCTGGGAGCAGAGAGCCCCAAGCCGGGGCTTGCAGTTTTGTTTTAGGCAGGGAGCCATTGCTCTGCTGTTTAGAGAAGGCTTTGTGCTTGGCAGCTTTAGATCTTTTCACATGATGTGACCAAACCCTCTCAACACTGACAATTGTAATTTCAAGTGTCTGATAGTCTTTTCAACTGAGAAAGCATAGTAATCATCACTTGCCACAGGCAGACTTGGAAAATCACTGTTAACAAATCAGCTCAAGAATGTAGCCCTCACTGGCACCTGTACTACTCCATACACTCCTCTAAGTCATCCCCACTGTCTTTGCAGCCACCTCAGCTGCTGGCTGGCTGCAGGTACCACTGTCACTGCCACCTCCACCACTTCCACTTCTACCATCACTAAAATCAGCAACAAGGAACTCTTTCTTTCTTTTTTTTTTTTAAGGTTTTATTTGTTTATTTTCAGAGAAAGGGAATGGGAGGAAGAAGGGGAGAGAAACATCAATGTGTGGTTGTCTCTTGCACACCCCTTACTGGGGACCTGGCCCACAATCCAGGCATGTGCCCTAACTGGGAATCAAGTCAGTGACCCTTTGGTTCATAGGCCAGCACTCAATCCACTGAGCCACACCAGCCAGAGCAACAAGGAACTCTTTTTGGAGTTACTTGCCAAGCACTGTTATATGTGCTTTTCATTTACCTCCTCGCATAATTCTCATAAAAATTCTAGGATGTATTTAACTATCATCAGCCTCATGTTCATTATGATTACCCTGGTGACATGTGACAGATCTAACTCTCAGAGATAGTCTATCATTTGCCTATAGTTGTAGAGTTAGTAAGTGCTGATGGATCCTTTGTTTTCCCTCTACTTTGGGCTAGATCTTTCAGATTATTTATGTGTGTGTTTTTATACCTGTATGTGTGTGGATAAATGTGTTTCTGTATAGGTTGGTGCATACTATGTCATTTGGACAATGAAGAGGCCATGGTGACTTTATTAAAGAATTTATGTTTATTGCAAAAAGCAGACATAGAAAATATCCAGGAGACCTCCCACAGATCCCAAAAGATGGTCTGATGTGTTAAAGTACAAGGTGGTTTTGGAACTGTTATAGAACTTAGAGTAATACAGGTACGAGAAACAGGAAGGAAAGTAGCATTTTGGCCGTGATGCAGTTAAAACCTTCACTAATAACCTCATTTTGTTTAAAAGTGATTATAATCAGTGGATAAATGCTGAAAATTAGTCAATTAAATGATTGAGCTTTCTCATAACCTTTCCTTTCATTCACCCCAAAATTTATCTTCTTCCCTGGAAATCAAAGCAAAACATAAAAGTATCCTTTAGGATTCAGGTTGGAGGTCACTCTCATTCTGGCCAGAAATGTCTCATTAAGATCGATAATAATGGAAACACTGGAGCCCCATAGCGCTGCCCTCTGTTTGACATTGGACATTGATGGAAGGAAGGCGAGTGTCCTTACTTTGTTTAGAACAAAAGACAAAGGGAGAGAGAAAGTCTTTTTTCAGTGAAAGCAGGTGCCAGAGTGACGTGGCCATGAGGTCAGGACAACATAGCCTGTGAGTGCGTTCAAGCCCCAGGGAGTTGCAGTGACTGACCTCACACCCAGCCAGCTCCTAGCCTGGTGCCTGAGGCCTGCAGCCTATGCGGAGGGTGGCAGGGCCTGACCCGGTGCATTCCTCCTCTCATGGTTGTCAAATCCAATCCTGGCTGGTCAGTGATGACATGTTCACATAGGAAGTCACATTACAGCCATAACTCATTGGGCTCTGCATTACTATACCTCACAGATGCTATGTTTTTTACAAATCGATGGCAAGGCCCTCCACCAGCAAAAAGATGACAACACATTTTATTGAGCTACCCCCTTTACTGCGGTGATCTGAAACCAAACCCACAATATCTCCAAGGTGTGCCTGTATATTTTAGAAACAGGCCCCTGTTGGATTTTACATTTTAGGAAACAGGTGCTGGGAAGCATGTTGGCTTTGAGTGCATTTCCCACTCATCACAGTGGTAGGAAGCTGGAGCTATCTATTAACATGTAAACGGTTATTTCAGGAAAATACAGGAAGTTGTATGGCAGGTGTTGGGAAGAGAAGATGGGGATGGGGCACGGTTGAGACTTTAATATGTAGACGTGCATTGTAAAACCCTGAATATGCCGGTTTCTTTGCACTCTGGTTGGGGAAGATACCTGGGGCCACCATCCTTCTCTTGGGCTCTTCTCATGGGGGTGGGAGCATCCTTCCTGGGGAGAGCAGGGGTCTCAGCAGCGGCAGCTTCACACAACCAGGATGGAAAGGCAGCTGTCTCTGGTGGAACTCAATGGCTAAGTTGGGAGAATAGGCAACATGCTGTAGGAGCCATGGATTGCAGGGGGTTGGTCCAGAGCCATGCAGGGTGAGGGGTGGGAGTTTGTCACAGCTCTGGAAACCAGTTACAGGAAGCTCGGAGTTCTGAAGTCGGGCCAGGTAGGAGGGTCTGAAAGCAAGACTGTACTTAACAAAGTTAACAAAGGAGATTTTCAAAAATGAGTTCTTCCAGTTAAGATGCAAATATAACATCAGAAAAGCAAGGGCATTCATGTGCTTCAAGAAGGAAAATTTGAACATGAAAGTACATTCTCCCACATCTTACCCTTCGTGGCAGAACGTACACCTGGGGCTGTAAGTGTGGGAGTGGGGATGGAGAGCATTGGACTGCATGGCTGGGGGGCAGGGGGCTGCTATAGGCAGAAAGACTGGAGCAGGCAGAACCTGGTACACCCAGGCTGCCCCTGGGTGGTGGGCTTTCTGGCTCGTAGAAACTGCTCACCTGGCTTGAAGTCAGAGTCGTACATTCAGCTGCACAGTAGGTTTCAGGACAAGTTGCAAAAGGTGGAGTTAGACCAGGATCAAACTAAAATGTAATGATTATTAGTCTTGGTTTAGTAAAAGTGGTACTGGACTAGACAGAAGAATGGATCCCCCACGTTGTCCATGTCTTAAAATCTAGAACTTGTACGTTACTTTCCATGGCAAAGGGGCTTTACAAATGTGATTAAATGAAGGACCTTCAGAGGGAACATTATCCTGGTGGGCCCAATAGAAACACAGGGGTTCTTATAAAGGAGAAGCAGGAGAAGCAAAGTCAGAGAGATTTGAAGATGCTGGACTGTTAGCTTTGAAGTTGGAGGAAGGGGCCAAGGCCCAAGGTATGCAGGCAGCTTTCCAAAGCTGGAGAAACCAAGGGAACGGAGTTGCCCCTGGAGCTTCTGGAGAGAGTGCAGCCCCGCTGACACCTTGTTTGCAGCCCAGTGAAACCAATTTTGGACTCCTGACCCACCCAACTATACGATAGCTGGTGTGTGTTGTTTTAAAGCCAATACAGTTGTGGTCATTTGTTATAGCCATGATAGAAAATTAATAAATACAGGCACTGATTTCTTCTGAGGTCTTTATTTTCCTTAAAAGCTCACTTTAGGAATTTCATCTGTAATTCCTCTTATTATCATTTGGTCTATAGAGCTATCATTGATAACACTTAAATAAGGATATATGTTTTTTAAAGGGGGTAAAAGTCGTACTTATTTCAATCTTAGCTAAAACTCATAGAAAGATGCAGGCTTTTTACAGGACCTAATTGTGGCCATACCATCACCTGTTGGTGGCACAGTCTTCACTTCAGAAAAATATCTAAGGAAAACACTAAACACATAGGGAGCAGCATTGCATCAGGAAAACACTGAAGTCACAAAGTGAAAGCAATGATCATGCCCCGGCATGAAACTCTACCTAATAGATGGTGGGTAGATTGTTGAATATAGCATGCTGTTATTTTTGCAAGATCATTGGCTGCCCCTTAGTTTCTCAATATTACACAAATTATGTATCTCTAGTAGCTAAAAAAGAAACTCACTGTTCCCATCCTCCAAAACTGAATGAAAGAGAAGCTCTTAAAAAATCACTTGCAGCCAAAAGATACTGAGTGAGGTCAACACCTGGAAACAAATAGGCACCTTCACAACAAATCCACAGGCACAACATCGATGAGAAGGAAACGTATCTTCTCTTTTCTTTTTCTACCCAGAGGGGAGTTTGACCCTGTCTGGAGCTCCTAAAGCATAAGACGGGGAGAGGGAAGCAAACTGCTTGCTGGTTGCTGTTGCTATGGAAACTGGCAGAGAAAAAAGGCCACAAAAATGAAGGAATAAGATGACATCTAAGGATTAAAAAAAATTTTTTTTTCCTTCTCCTCTCCCCATTTTGCTACATAAACTTAATAAATGTTGTGGTTAGAGATACCAGAGGTGTGTGGGGAGCAATGTGCAGAAGGAAAAGGGACACAGTTTTACCTTCTGTCCTGTAATTTGTTTTAACTGCATAATCCAGTTAAGGTTTTTCTCTTTAATTGCTCATCACCTCTTCTCCTTCCAAAGAAAAGAATCTACCCAGAAGTCTAAAGGTAGCATTCAAGTCTGTCATTTCTCACTAAATAAGGAAATGAGGCTAATTCTGCTCACAGTGAGGAAGATCTTTTTAACTAGTAGCCCCTCTGCCTGCCTGCCTTCTGACTGGGGTGTTTCTAGAAATCAAGGAGTGGCTGCATGCAGGGACTGGGATGTGGGCCAGGTGATCACCAGGTCCCTGCCAGCTCTCCTGTCCCTGACTCAGTGATTAATTCTTTCAGTCATCTGACTGAGGGGAAATGGGACTGAATTTCAGATGCATCTTCTTTGTTATCTAGAATATGTATGTATGAGGTCTGTCCTGAAAGTATCAGCCAAGCAAACTTAATTATATCGACATTGGCTCAATACTTTCTGGACAGACCTTCTGTGTGTGTGTGTGCGTATATTTATATTTATACATATTCTAGACATACATATAATTATATATATATATATATGTATGTATGTGTGTGTGTGTATAGATATATATTCTGTTCTGCAAGTATTGAGCCATATTGATGTTTTAATTATTTAACATTGGCTGGGTACTTTTGGGATAGACCTCACATAATTACAAAGTTCCTGTCCTGAGAAACTCCAGAAATCTTCCAATACTTTTTCTCAGCCCCATCCTACCACAATCTAGGAAATTTCCTACATTTTGGGGTGCCAGTGACCTTTTGCCACTTCAGAATTTAGTCTTGACCTTTCCAGTATCTTCTAGTAGACATGTATGAATTGCATCAAAATCCATGGCTGAAAAACAAACAATAGTTGAATAAAAGAGGAATAATAGATTTTTGGATGCCACTGGTTCCAACTGTCCTGCTATTACTAGATGAGTGAATTATTAAGCCAGTATTTCTTAGGACCACCGGATAGGTGGGGCCCTTTGTTCAAAATGCATATTCAAAATAATTCATATTTGAGGAGCCCCTTCTCAGACCTTCTGAATGAGAATCTCTTGGGAAGGACCAACTGAATCTATTTCTTTTGTAAATGCTCATTTTATCCTTAAGGTAAAGCTCCATACATTCAGAAGCACCACCTTACACTCGACTCATATCACTGGACCACATGAGCCCCTTAAAGGGTCTGATTCATCACTGTCTCCTGATACATTGCATTGCACCCAACTAGGCCACACAATAAATATGCATTATGCCAAATTGAACAGATGAAACCAGCACCTCTGTGACCTTAGACTAGTCCCCGGGTTCTGACTCTGAGTTTCCAAAGCCAGCTTCCCTCTCAGAGAGGCTGAGTTGGCACTCCTCAGATCTGTCTCTGGCCTATTGTTTGGACTCACTCACAGCCACAGAACCTAGGGCCAGATGGGTCCCAGACAGCTAACATTCCTGCAGCTGCCCCGCTCAGCATCAGGCCCAATTCTGGTGCAGCTGTGTGGACATGGATTGCATCATATGATCTTCTGTGCTGTAAAGTTTTATGGGTTCCATTTCGCATACGAGAACACTGAGAGTCAGGGAGGTTTTGGCACTCATTGTCTCACAGAATTGAAGGTGCTACTCCTGGTCTCTGAATCCTTAGTCCAGTGGCCCTTGAGCCTCTAACCTTCAGATGGTATTTTCAGAGATCCATCTTATATTGAGTTCCACCCTGTGACAGAAAGTCAGGATAAGTTCCCAGCATATTTTAGACATTTTTATATTATTTTGAAAAATTTTAAATGTGATTATTAAATGTTTCAAAACCACGAATTTCATTCTTTTTATTTTATTTTTTTAAGTCAAGTAATTCTTAGGAGAAAGGTTAACATATAAAACCAATAAAGATGGACCTGGAAGGCCCAGCAACCCACCACCTCAGGCCCACAGAGGTTCATAGATTGATTTGAAAATCACCAGTGAACATAAAGCTCTCAGAAATTTGGGAATCAGAAGGCCTGGCTTTGAACTGTGTGTCTTGCCAGGATCTGGCTCTGAGACCTGGTGCAAGTCAGCAGACTCTCCAGTGGTCTTGGTTTTAAAGTTACAAAGATGGATGAGGGCCCTACCACAGCTGTGATTGACTCAGTCGTTGATTAATAATCTTGGACTAATGGCTAACAAAATATAGTAAAAAAATAGGCTCTACTTTTATGAAGAGACTAAAGCTAGTCATAAGGAACTCATTGCATACAAATGTGTTACAAAAAAAAAGAACTGGGAAAGAAAATATGTCCTAAAGTAAAAGGTTACAGGTTACAAATGTATTCTCATTTCTATTAGTGCTTTGCTTTGGATCTTCTCCCACACCGCCCCCCCTCCCCCACTGCCCCATTTTCTATTTACAGATGAAACACAGTTACATTACTTTCTTTTTTTGTCTTTTAAGCATATTTTATTGATTATTCTATTATAGTTGTCCCAATTTTCCCCCTTTGTCCCCTCTGCCTGGTACCCCCCTTCCTTCTAGCAACCCATTCCCCTTAGTTCATGTACGTAGGTCATCTGTGTAAGCTCTTTGGCTTCTCCTTTTCCTATACTATTTTTTTTTTGTCTGTTTTTTTTTTTTTTTTAAATTTT